>JALPQI010001716.1:0-107512 GCA_025490895.1 Thaumatotibia leucotreta
ATATCAAGATAAAATAATGACTGTTATGATTATTTTTGTTAAATATGTGAAAGGCTTTTTAAAAGTCTGTGATGTTTTTGATTAGACAATTTAAGAAAAACGTTGATTATTTTAATAGGAGGTTTTGTCATGTTGTGTTATACTTTCAATAACCATATACAACTTCAAAGACTGATTTAATAATACATAACTAATTAGTAATAATTAAGAAAGTAACCAAGTCTAGTAATATTATCCTAATTATTGTTAATTAAAGAAACTTGAGAGACTGATTTATTAAAATATTGTTAACACGCTGAATAAAGTGTATTTTTGTGATCTCAATAATAACATGGCTTTTATTTCTAATTTTAAATTAATAAAACAACTTAGATCGCCCTATATATCACTGTCTTCGTGGATTTTAAATAAGCATCAAACTGCCCCACCCTATGTATCAAAGTACCCCACAGAAGGGGCAGAATGATACAAAAACGATTTTTCATTTAAGTCAGTATATCTTTATACCTAAACACTTTTAGCGGCTTTTTCGTAATAAAAATATAAACTGGTATATTAGCCAATGTATACGTCAAAATAAATATTCACATATGGTGCTTTTCCTCCATTAAAAAACATTTTGAATTTTTGTGCATCAATGTGCCCCACCTCCCGGGTGGATCGAAAAATGATTTTTCAGATTTTGCCTATGGCGGGGTTCTAAAAAGATTGTCTAGGGATACATAATTAAATACTTGTATGGACACTTTTCGAAATTATAAGTAGAAGTACTGCCGCAAGCCATCTGAATATTGTAAAAAAATTAAAAATCATGTTTACAATTTTTGTGCGATAAAATATATTTTATCATAAAAATATGTTTATTTTTGACATTTTATGTACTTTTGATATCAAAAATACAAAATAAAACAAACAAACACTTAGCACCCAATCAATTTGAACCTTAAATTGATTCCGAAATGTAGAGTACAATTATGTTATATTTTGTAGTCTTTTTTCGTATTGGATACAGACATTACGCGACAAGAAGCAAGCTTATTTTTTATCCACCCTTCTTGTTTTCTCTAGCCCACATACAGCAGTACAAAATTCTGTTACTATTTTTTACGATTCTTTCAGTAGCTTGAGTATAGCAGGGCATCAAACAGAACTTTGGCAAATTTGGCAAGAAAACTGAGTTAGCAGTTGTCAGCCATCGTGAATTACAAATTTTCTCTGGATTTCTTACTTATCCTGATGATACCTCCCGAGAAGTAACTGCAGTGCCATCACATCCAACCGCTACAATTTGTTTTATATCCAAGGGTTTTACTTGTTCATAGGAATGCAAGTTAGTTGCGATAGTTTTTACGTCATATGTATCAGGTGTTATGAGGCTAATGTATTGAGAAACGGTTTGTCAGAGTAAATTAATGTGCTCTTCCGTTATAACCCTCCTTTAACCATCGTCAATAACATAGTTTTGTGTATGCGTCCATCAAATAAGATACAAGTAAATAAAGGAGTGATTCACAGACAGGAACTGTGTAGCGATGTGCCTACCATTTGCACGACCTGGACGAATCTTGTCCCGATCGATAACATTTGTTACCTATATCATTTTTATTTATGAAACCCAGTCCTTGCAAACAAACTGAAAAAATGGAAGCTTAGCCACAGCGGGAAAAGCACTATAATATATGGCGGTTGAACGCTTGCAGATACAGTTAAGAAGCTGAAGATAATAATATTTCCTCAGTGTACTGTTGCCTAAGTATTCTAAGTAATCGTAAACACATAAGAGACTTAAGAAAAACGTTAAAAATATACGTTAACGTGACTTACACTGAGTTCAACAATCACAACAAACGATTATAAATGCAGTCTAAACAATAGAATTTAAATTCTAATTAGGTTATCCTTCTCGTTGCAAACTTGCACCGTTTATAAGAATCAGGTTTCTGGGAAACATGCGAGAGCCAAAACTTAAAGTTTCGAAATTAGAACCGGTTGGTACTCTATTGCTATATTTTTTTTATCATAGACAATTAGTGACACTGAAAGGAAATAACTGTGAACAAAATGTGGCTGGTCAAAATCTAGACATTGACGCTAAAATTAAGACCACATTTTGAGAGTACATAGTTGATCATTTTCTAGAATAATGCCGTAACATATATTTGATTATACAGAAAACGCTTTATAACTGGTGTATTATGTTAACAGAGCCCGTGTAACAACGATTGTCTTGAGGTGTCATTTTTGATATATGAAAATACTTCATTCGGCTTGCGGCAGTACTTAAAATTACCCAATCTTGCTCATATTCGATTTTAGCTATATTTAGCCAACACATTAACTTTCTGGAGGCCCGCCATTTCAAAATTCGAAAAAAATTTTTTTTTCATACAAGAGCGATCCACCCTAATGCAGAGCGCCCCGTCTCCGTGGTCTATTCAATCAATTCAATGGTTGGCGCGCGCTGTCTCGGAACGCACGTTTAAATTTACAACGCTGGCTCTCAACGTATCGCGAAATATATCGCTTGCAAATATTAGGATTATTTTATACATGTGCATCTTAAATGAAAATGCCGATAATATACTGCATAGCAGCATGTTGCAATAATAATAATGTTAATTATCATGACGCGTTTTTCGTACAGCCGATGCGTCAGAGAGATACTAAAAAGCATAAAGTTAGAATCCGCGCTAGCGCTTAATAGAGAAAGGAAGCGTGTGAAAGGGAAGCCACCAGTTATATGAGTATCACACGAGTGCGAAAAAGATAGACAACAATCCCAAAAGCATAACCACTTTCGAAGTGACATATCAGCCGTATCAGCCTGGTCGACGGAGATTGATATTTTAAAAGTGATTTTATAATTAAAACTTATAAGAAGGAATTTATACAGATCATGAAATCAATATGGTGTCATGTTGTGTAAATGATTGCCTTGTTGCCCACTACAGAAATAACGACAAACACTCGTTTCACAGGTAAATATGATGTGCCGGTTGATTGTTTTCAAACGATATTTTGTCTATTTAGTAGCATTAATTGTGTGAATTATCAAATTGTAGCATTAATTGTTAGTTGTTCTGTCACTGTGAGCTAATAATTTATCACAATAGTTAATATTAAAGGATATTTTGTGTAAAAATATAAATTATTATGCTACGCTAGAGCTCGTCTAAATGTTGAACTACCAATATCGATATTTGTTCGATAAACGTACCCAATCAGTCTATTTCTTACAATGCTGTCATGATACTAGATTTTGAACACAAATGTGTATTTAAATAACTTAAAGGACCCTATTATGTTTTGTGTTTTTTTTTTTTGTGTTATACTAGTGTGTTTTTCCGTTAAATTTAAGTGAAGGTATTTAGTTTAAATATAATTAATTTCAAATCAAAGGGAGATTGCGAAAGGGCCATCTCGTTCTGTTGTATTTGTATAGGTAGCTGCGTTTCGTATATTAGCCCATGTTGGGCCAACGCATATTTCCTCGCAAATGTGATGAAAAACATTGTATGTAGGTATAGGTGGACCAGAATCTCATGGCAAATGGGGAAATAAAAATTTGGAGAGGGTAATACTAGGGAATTTGGACGGAACAGCGGCCCTACCGCGAAAACGAAGTTGGTAAATTTCGAGGATTTGTCTTTCTGACTCTATTGACGCCTTCGTTCGAGTGACAGAGAAAATCCTCGAAATACCTTACCTTACGCCAGAGGCATAAGTTCACACACGTTTGCAATTTCTTATTCAATGCCCTTAATTCACATTAAACTATTATTGTGTTCGTTTTGACAGCTGTTCAAAATTTAACTTTTCGTATGCTTAGTACAGCAGATCTGCTCCAGTACAATTGACTTTATGAAATAGCCGTCAAAGTTAAAACTTGTTTGAATTGCTTGACGCTAACGCATACTAAAGGTTAAACCTTATAGCAAAATAACTAAGATAATGAATATCTATGATAGGTACATGTTGTCGATAAAACAATCGGACATCGATAGATAATTGGTCTGTTGTAACAGGCAACCCTATTCCTGACCACACATAGACAAATTTACGCACACACTGGCGTTTCGTTTTTGGTTATGCTTTTAATCGTTGTCAATCGTTCTTTGTCATTTTAGTTCTGTGCTAAAAAGTAAGAAACATAATAATACACTTATTACCTAGATTCGTAGTAAATTAAATTCTCAGAAACGCAAGTCAATTACAGACAAAACGGTTTATTTTCGGACAAATTTGTCAGTAAAAAAGCGGCACATATAAATAATGTAAAAAACTTCGTTCTCTCATACTTTTATTGAATTTCGCGCCTTTTGTCCTAACATATTATTTGGTTGTCTGACTTTATTCTCATAATATCAAATAGGTACACTGGTACATATAAGAGAAAATGCCGTGCTACGTCTGTCTTACGATTGTGATTAAACCATTACTTATTTATGCTGCTTTTGTAATGAATGCGTAGGTACCTAACGTAATTCTTTATTTTTAAATGCATTAAGCAGATATATTAATTTCTGCACACCTCACATACTGTCTACAGATATTTTTAGAATGTTCGTGTTATTATCAGGATTATTCGGATGGATATTCACCTAAAGTTAGCGAAGTCGTGTTGCTATCTCACTTACACCTCAAACAATGCCGCCCGGGCACGCGCGGCCGAAGCACAAAGAAGGTGCCGACCGAGTTGAGACAAATATTTTTGAATCACGTGTATGAAATGCGTAGGTAAATTCTATAATCACGCATGAACTAAATTGTTGAATCAAGACGAATGCTATTAACGCCGTAGATATCATTGCAGTAATGTATTTGTCAGACGCCTCATAGCGCCGTTCGTTATTTTATTAGTTTTCAATAATTGACAACCCTGTTTTCGACGGCGTGCGGCTTATAAGCGACCTTTCCGCCACGCAATACGGCCCATTTCAGCTGCTCGCGTCGCCTCGCGCGCCGTTTTGTTTGGTAATAATAATTGTGTAGGTATGTACATAAAAAGCCGGCATTTGTGAACATCAAAGCAGTGAAGCTTCTGTACTTTATATATTCTGTGGCAGAGCGCCCCGTCTCCGTGGTCTATTCAATGGTTGGCGCGCGCTGTCTCGGAACGCACGTTTAAATTTACAACGCTGCGCTGGCTCGTCACGTATCGCGAAATATATCGCTTGCAAATATTAGGATTATTTTATACATGTGCATCTTAAATGAAAATGCCGAAAATATACTGCATAGCAGCATGTTGCAATAATAATAATGTTAATTGTCATGACGCGTTTTTCGCACAGCCGATGCGTCAGAGAGATACTAAAAAGTAAGGAACGTAATAATACACTTATTACCTACATTCGTAGTAAATTAAATTCTCAGAACTCAAGTCAATTACAGACAAAACGGTTTATTTTCGGACAAATTTGTCAGTAAAAAAAAGCGGCACATTTAAATAATGTAAAAAACTTCGTTCTCTCATACTTTTATTGAATTTCGCGCCTTTTGTCCTAACATATTATTTGGTTGTCTGACTTTATTCCCATAATATCAAATAGGTACACTGGTACATATATTATAAGAGAAAATGCCGTGTTACGTCCTTACGTCTGCCTTACGATTGTGATTAAACAATTACTTATTTATGCTGCTTTTGTAATGAATGCGTAGGTACCTAACGTAATTCTTTATTTTTAAATGCATTAAGCAGATATATTAATTTCTGCACACCTCACATACTGTCTACAGATATTTTTAGAATGTTCGTGTTATTATCAGGATTATTCGGATGAATATTCACCTAAAGTTAGCGAAGTCGTGTTGCTATCTCACTTACACCTCAAACAATGCCGCCCGGGCACGCGCGGCCGAAGCACAAAGAAGGTCCGACCGAGTTGAGACAAATATTTTTGAATCACGTGTATGAAATGCGTAGGTAAATTCTATAATCACGCATGAACTAAATTGTTGAATCAAGACGAATGCTATTAACGCCGTAGATATCATTGCAGTAATGTATTTGTCAGACGCCTCATAGCGCCGTTCGTTATTTTATTAGTTTTCAATAATTGACAACCCTGTTTTCGACGGCGTGCGGCTTATAAGCGACCTTTCCGTTACGCAATACGGCCCATTTCAGCTGCTCGCGTCGCCTCGCGCGCCGTTTTGTTTGGTAATAATAATTGTGTAGGTACATAAAAAGCCGGCATTTGTGAACATCAAAGCAGTGGAGCTTCTGTACTTTATATATTCTGTGCTGAAATTAAGGATTTTTGACTTCACGCTAGGTAATTGGGTGACCCAAAAAGTGAGAATTCCCATTTGTAATTTAGTGAGTTCTGCTTGTCAACCGACAAGAACTGCATATCAAAGTAATTTTACCTGCATTTTAAACTTTATACCATTTGTTTAATACCTATACTTGTGGAAACAATCAAAGTTTCAATTTGGAGGCCTCTTAGGAATCCTTTATACGGCCACAGGAATAAAAAACTATACCAGACTTTTTAGTACAGATGGTGCCTTTTTTACGCGCTAGCGCGAGAAGTGGCTCATTTTACGTCAGGTCCAAAACTTTGGAGGGCCATCTGTACTAAAAAACGTCGTACGAGACACGTGCAAAAAGGAAATTCGTAACTCGTGTTATATATGTATATCGAGATCCAGATGTACGTATATGTATTAAAAATCCAATACCTATTATATTTAACAGTATTATTTTCTTGATTTGGGTTGGTCCTAAAATAAAAGTTACTCTGTAATGTCAATGTCTGTATGACTTATTTATATATACAGGGTGGGCTTGAGTAACCTGAATGACTTTTGATGTCAAAAGAATTAAAAAATATTACATGAAATATATTTTCGGACTTTTTTTTTATTTATTTAAAATATGACCAGTAATGAAATGTAGCGAAAGACTTTTTTAATTTTTTTTTGTAGTAGTTTTTCTGAAACTTTTTTCTCATTTTCTCTAACTTTGATCAGTGAGTATATGTCAAGAGTCAACCATTAGTGTAAGAATTTTAATCGTGCAGGTATTTTTTCAGTAACCTATGATGAAAATAGTTTTTTGAAAAACATTTCATTATCTGTGAAACTAAGCCGAATCCAGAAAAGTTCATATGACATTAGTCTCAAAATGTGGTCAGGAATATAACCTTCAAGTTTGTCGAGTTACTCATGACCACTCTGTATAATAGGCATGGGATTCATTAGTGTAATCATGGATATATGACACTGAAATGTGGTCCTTTACTATTGAACATATCTTAAAACGCAAAGTCTCTCAACGACCTATAGAGCTATGATCGGAGTTTTTCTACTTTATCCAGTCCGAAATGTTGAGATCTAGTCAGTTGGTTCTCTGGTCATCTGGTTGGTCTCGTCAGGTCCGGAGATGAACTAAAATCACCGACATAGCCCTCCAGATTAGCAAGCTGAAGGGGCAATGGGCAGGCCATATGGATAGAAGCTCACGGTCTGGAAAACGGAGCGTTGTCGTCCGCCCACAAGATGGACCAACAACCTTATGGTGATCGCCGGGAGTCGCTGGATGCAGGTCGCCTCTAACCAGCATAAATTTAGGTTCAAAATGGAGGCCTATACAGGGTGTTTGGTTAGCGGTGTCGGAGCTTTTAAGAGCTTAAACTACAATCAATTTCATCGATAAATTACCATACAATTTTTTTTTTGTGCCAACGATAATTAAATGGCGGCCATTTTAAGATTTCAAACAGACGAATACGGGCGCACGTCATATTTCTGGAATTATACGTTTGTTATAGGTCCTATCCTTGCAAAAAAAATCTCGTTAGAGAGCTAATTAGATAAGAAAACTAATTAAGCTAATCATTTGACTCAACTATTTGAACAACAAAGCTAAAAAAAAATTTTTAAATTAAAAATATTAAAAAATTCACCTTAATTTTTCAATTAATTTAATTTTGCATGAAAACTAGGTCATTAAGATAGGTCGTTGTTATTGTTGTTTATTAGTACAGTATGTTAGCTAAAAAATAACACCATAATTACAGTTATACCTTAAGTACTTTAGGAATTACAAGTGCTCAAACATGCACTGGATGGATGGAAGGCGGCCACTTGACTAGTCAGTACACTGCAGACATTCATTTGTTTATGGATTTTACATCGGGAACGCTAAATGCAGCTGTTTTGGTGTATGTTTGAGCACTTGTAATTCCTAAAGTACTTAAGGTATAACTGTAATTATGGTGTTATTTTTTAGCTAACATACTGTACTGATAAATAACAACAACAAAAACCTATCTTAACGACCTGGTTTTCACGCAAAATTAAATTAATTGAAAAATTAAGATGATTTTTTTACTATTTTTAGTAAAAAAAAATTTTTTTAGCCTTGTTGTTGAAATAGTTGAGTCAAATGATTAGCTTAATTAGTTTGCTTATCTAATGAGCTCTCTAACGAGATTTTTTTGCAAGGATAGGACCGATAACAAACGTATAATTCCAGAAATATCATGTGCGCCCGTATTCGTCTGTTTGAAATTTTAAAATGGCCGCCATTTCATTATCGTTGACACAAAAAAAAAAAAATTATGGTAATTTATCGATAAAATTGATTGTAGTATAAGCCCTTAAAAGCTCCGACACCGCTAACCAAACACCCTGTATATAGCGGTGGACGTCTTATCTTATGGCTGAAATGATTATGATGATAATTTGAAGTATTTTATGGATCATCCGATAGTAAGCGGTAGCCTTAGCCTATGAAGGCCTGTGACGCCAGTAACAGTGATATTTTACTATTGTAACAATCGCGAAAGCAAAAAATATCGCGTTTTATAAAGTTACAATTTACAATTTTGCTGTTGGGCTCTCTTTCTAGCCAATACGTGCGTAGGTACGTTCGTGACCCAGTCGAGGCCACATTCTACTGAATAGTATTGCATTTGTAATGTATAACAGTGATTCGCCGAACTGTACTGAATGTGGAATAAGAGAAGATGTTGTTCACATAATGATAGTGTAGCCGGAACGAAGCTGAAAGACACGCTTTTATAACTAGACATAAAGCTAATTTCTTTCAAACTGGTACATGTAATTTTAACTGGTACATGACTACATGTACATTTTTCAGCCTCCGTAGCCTAGTTGGTAGTGACCCTGCCTACAAAGCTGGAGATTCCGGGTTCGAATCCCGAATATTTGTTCCTTGGTCATAGCTGTCTATGTATTTATGTATTATATCATCGCCTGGTACCCACATCACAAGCCTTAATTGAGCTTAGGGAACATACCCATACTACGTGACCTGTTTAGGGGGGGGGAGGGGGTCCGTCAAAGTACCACTCTTGGTCACCAGGGGGAGGGGGGGGGTCTGGTATCTTGTCACGTGACTAGTATATTTCGAGATTATTTTGTAATAATGTAATTTAAATTCAAAATTGAGAGAGGTGTCAAACAGGGAGATCCGCTGTCTCCTAAACTTTTCACTAGCACGCTCGAACAAGTTTTTCGCAGCCTGGCAGCCGGTTGGGAGAATAAGGGCATTGACATCGGCAACAGAAGATTAACAAATCTTCGATTTGCCGATGACATTGTACTTTTCTCATCTTCAGCCCCAGAGCTCCAAGAAATGCTCCAAGATCTCAGTTTGGCGAGCCTTCAAGTTGGTCTCAAAATGAACAGAAGCAAAACCCAGATTATGACCAACAGCACGGAACGTAGGGTCGAGGTAGACGGGCAGATAATAGCATATGTCGACGAGTACCCATATCTAGGCCAATTAGCTTCTTTCAGCCATAGACAAGATAAGGAAGTCGATAGACGGATCCAAAATGCCTGGAAAAGCTTTTGGTCTTTGAAAGAACTTTTAAAGGGTGACCTCCCGTTAAACCTTAAGAGGAGACTCGTCGATATGTGTATTCTGCCTGTCCTAACCTACGGTGCCCAAACATGGTCACTGACTGAGGCGCAGAAGACCAGGTTGAAGGTTTGCCAAAGGGCCATGGAACGCAGCATACTAGGTGTGAGGCTGATTGACCGAATGAGAAATTCAGTACTGCGTTCCAAAACCGGGGTCACTGATGTCGGAGCCAAGACTGCCAGGCTAAAGTGGGCATGGGCCGGCCACGTCTGCCGCATGCACCCGCAGCGGTGGGCTAAATTAGCAACGGAGTGGGTGCCACAAAATGCGCGGCGACGACGCGGCAGGCCCAGACGGAGATGGCGGGACGATCTGGATACACACCTAAACGGCTGGCAAGAGATCGCGCTAAACCGGGAGAGTTGGAAGACAAAGGGGGAGGCCTTTGCCCAGCAGTGGGACACTCTGATGGCTTCGTAATAATAATAGTAATTTAAATTGGACTTACACGCCAACGTTTTTCACATCACTACAATTTTTAAAACCAAAAGTAAAATTCTAAAATTAAAATTTACTATTTAACCTACGCCTGCACTCTCGCAGCACGCGTTTTCATAGACCAAAAAATACTACGTGAAAATTAGGGGGGGGGGGGGATTGGTCTTGGCATATACTACGCTTGGTCACCAGGGGGAGGGGGGGGTCCAAAAACGCTTAAAAAAGGGTCACGTAGTATGGGTATGTTCCCTTACCGTGGGACTAGGTCGATTTGTGTAAGATGTCCCAAGATATTAATTTTTTTATTTATTATATAATAGTATTTTTCTCAAACTTGCTACCTCGGTAAAAGGTTACCACAAACATTAAAAAAAAAATCTTGTTGTTGGTTGACGGTTGACGGAATTTTGCGAGTAGGTAGGTACATAATTTGCAAATACAAATCGATGAGATAAGTTCCAGTAAAAGTGAAATGAACTGTATCGCAAGTTTGAGAAAAGCATTATACAAACCTCGGCGAGAAACGAGGTTCCATGATGCCGCGTATTCCTATTTGTAGATAGATATGATATATCTTCTGGAGCGTCATCATAGTGGACACATTACTGCGATCGCCAATCCGCTTGCCCAGCGTGGCGATTATTGGGCATTTACCTCCTAATGCGTCTATACGCATAGGAGAGGCCTACGTCCAGCAGTGGATTATCATAGGCTGATGATGATGATGATGATATCTACTTTGCTTCACCTGTACTGTACTATTAGCGCAGCCATTATGCAAAGCAGCTGAAGACTTATATGCATGCAATGCAAACTTGTTAATATTTTGTGGAATAACTCAAATTGTTTTTTTTTTGTTGTATTTTTATTTACTACCACTACTGTTTTTTTAAATCATTCGTGTTTCACTCCTTGATGAAGATTGCCTTGTTGAAGATGTCCCAAGATATTAAGAAGATGTCCCAAGATATTATTAATAATAAAATTATCTTGATACCTATTACCTACTTGCATACTACATAGTAATATTTAGTTAAAAATGCTATAATACATATACCTAATTTATAATAAAAAAGTGAATTAAACGCTAGTACCTAACTTGACCTTGAATTCTATAAATAAACACGCCGCGTCTCGTTGCTACGAGCATTGTATCGGTCAATGCACTAATATGCAACATACCTACCTACTCGTATTACGTTGCATAACTGCCGCGCAACTTTATATTATGCTGGTGGTAACCAATGGAATCGCCGCGTTTGGCATAAGAGTTCCTTCTTTATGCATAGACGGTGGCGCCCTCGCCTTCCGCATTTGAGTTTGTCAGTTTGTCTGGGAATCCGACTCGATGTGCTATTTGCTGTGAAGTATTTATTTAATTTATTTCGCGCAGTTTGTTAGAGTATAACGTATATCTTTAGTTATATATCATTGGCTATGTACAATTGTACATGTATCGTACAATGTGTACACAGGCTCAATAGAACCTAGTCGCAATATTTTCACCTTAAAATGTAGTTCCTGTATAATTTTATTAGAATGAATAAAGATGACTGATGAATGTAGGTAGAATTAAATCAAAAACTAAAACCATGCGCGAAGTAATAAATAACGAGATCATTTTTATTGACTATTTTTTAGATTGAATATAAATAAAATGTGGCTAGGATATGTTAACATAATAACAAGTCGATACAAAAAATGTTGATCAAATATGTAGATACTTAAAATCTTCTTGAAATTTAATGAATGAATGATTGAATGAATGATTTATTTATTTCAAAGACAACATAATGGCCCACAATATTTGTTAGTACTTGCTTATATCTAATCTAATTAAAAACTTATGTTAGGGATTTAATAATAAATACATAAAAGTGATTTAGTCAATTTTAGTCCTCTGAGACATAGTTTAGTCCTCATAATAATTAAAAACTCAATTTTAAGGAAAGCAAACAATTTATTGAACTTTTTAAGCAGCAGTTAATATTACTAGCCATCACTTTAAAAAGAAAATGTTTTTGAACTAGATAAGTATTTTCGCCAATTATTAATGTTTTATTTGCTTTAATCAAATCAGAATATGACAAATAGCAGTAGGTAATATTCCACTCTTTTACTAATAACACCTATTAATAAAATAAAAGAGGAATGAAAAGTCGCGCAGTCTACTGTATGAGTCAACCCCCCCTCATTCATAAAAGATTGCTAACTTAACAAGCCGCTAATAATTGTTTAAAATGGAAAAAAGGAGTGAACTGGTTCTACAATCCTCAGTTGATGCGACTTTATACCGGCAGCTCAACAGACAGATCTCTAAGTCCCTCAAACGCGATATGCGCCAATTCCGTACCAAGTGTATAGAAGAAGCCATCGAGCGGAACAAGGGCTCTAAAGTTTTTGCAAGGGATCTGTCTGTTGGGCAAAGCCAGCTCGCCAAATTAAAGACTGAGGATGGTAGAATCGTCACATCCAGATCTGAGCTGCTGAGTGAGATAGAGGGTTTTTATGGACAGCTGTACACGTCAACTAGCAGACCCGAAGTTGATCTAGCGGAAGGCCTCAGAGCTAGACTGACCCGACACTATACAGAAGACATCCCGGACATCAGCCTGTGCGAGATTAGAATGGCTCTTGAACAGCTCAAAAATAACAAGGCGCCTGGGGAGGACGGAATTACAGCTGAGCTTCTGAAGGCGGGTGGTAAACCGATCCTTACGGCCCTTCAGAAGTTGTTCAATTCCGTCTTACTGGAAGGGAGAACGCCAAAGGCATGGAACAGAGGTGTGGTGGTACTGTTCTTCAAAAAAGGTGACAACGCTTTATTGAAGAACTACCGACCCATCTCACTTCTGAGCCATGTCTATAAGCTGTTTTCAAGAGTCATTACGAATCGTCTTGCACGCAGGCTTGATGACTTCCAGCCTCCCGAACAAGCCGGTTTCCGAAGAGGCTTTAGTACCGTAGACCACATCCATACGCTTCGCCAGGTTATACAGAAGACCGAAGAATATAACCTGCCCCTCTGTTTAGCGTTTGTGGACTACGAGAAAGCCTTCGATTCGATCGAAACGTGGGCAGTACTACAGTCTCTCCAACGGTGCCAAGTCGACTACCGCTATATCGAGGTGTTGAAGTGTTTATACGAGAGCGCCACAATGTCAGTCCGACTCCAAGACCGGAGCTCGAAGCCTATTCTGCTGCAGCGGGGAGTTAGGCAAGGAGATGTCATCTCCCCTAAGCTGTTTACCGCTGCACTGGAGGATGTCTTTAAGACTCTGGACTGGAGAAGGCAGGGTATCAACATAAACGGCGAGTACCTCACTCACCTTCGATTCGCGGACGATATAGTAGTCTTGGCTGAGACCTTGGAGGACTTAAGTACTATGCTCGTTGACCTCAGTAAAGCCTCCGAGCGAGTTGGTCTTAGGATGAACATGGATAAGACGAAAATCATGTCGAATTCCCATGTAGCACCAACTCCCGTAATAATCGGAGACTTTACACTCGAAGTTGTAGACGAATATATATACCTAGGGCAAACTATTCAGTTAGGTAGGTCCAACTTCGAGAAAGAGGTCAATCGTCGAATCCGACTCGGTTGGGCAGCGTTCGGGAAGCTACGACACATATTTTCGTCCAATATTCCGCAGTGTTTGAAGACGAAAGTCTTTAATCAGTGTGTGTTGCCAGTGATGACATACGGTACTGAAACGTGGCCGCTTACAATGGGTCTCATAAGAAGGCTCAAAGTCACCCAAAGGGCAATGGAGAGGGCTATGCTAGGAGTCTCTCTGCGTGATCGGATTAAAAATGAGACCATCCGCAGCAGAACCAAAGTAACCGAAATAGCTCTCCGAATCGCTAAACTGAAGTGGCAGTGGGCGGGGCACATTGCGCGTAGAACCGATGGCCGTTGGGGCGGGAAGGTTCTTGAGTGGCGGCCACGTACCGGAAGGCGTAGCGTGGGTAGGCCCCCCACAAGGTGGACCGATGACCTGGTGAAGGTCGCAGGAGTCCGCTGGATGCGGGTGGCGCAGGACCGGTCATTGTGGCAATCTTTGGGGGAGGCCTATGTTCAGCAGTGGACGTCTTTCGGCTGATATGATGATGATGATGATGATGAATAATTGTTTGTCCCCTCTGCTCTTATGGACACATTGTTAAGACCGAAAGGGACAAACAATTATAAAAAAGTAAAGCCTTTCGCATATCTACTACACAAACAATGTTACAAGAAGTGTGGCTAATACCTTGGTAGACAGACTATGACTACCACGAATCACCACTATTTGATTTCTTAACCCTTAAATGCATGACCTTGACAATGATTTATTCTAATTTGAATTCTGACATTGAAAATCACTGACTGTGAAAATACATGAATTACATGATGCATAATATACATCACTATCCATTTAAGGGTTAATTTTGTATCATTCATCATCATCACTTAGGGTTAGAGTAGAGGGTAGATTTAAATAAAAAAATATTTTACACATAAAGGAAAGATTTATTTAAATCTAAATAATTAAGATCTAAATTGACTTTTCTTCACAAAATCAGTCTTGATCACAAAACATAAAATTTGGAAATGCTTGAGTATGAAAATACTAGTGTAACTAAAGCGTAGCCATAGAATTCAGTTCTCTTGTTGGCCCTGCCGGTAAGAGGACTAAATTCTATGACAGAATCAAATAAGGGAATTACTTCTTATCGCCATTAGCTTGAAGCGTCTGGTCCTTGATTTCCTTCCTAACCGGTCCAGTTTGGCTGATGGGCACAGCCCTCTCGTTCTTTAAAGCCGGAGCTACGCGAGGAGCGATGATGGACAGCACACCATCGGACGACAATCTGGACTCCACGGTCTCAGGGTTGCAGCCTTCAGGGAGCGCGTACCGCCTCGTGAACTGCCGGGAGATGTAACCATGATCGTCCTTCTTTTCTTCGTGTTTCCCCTCGATGACAACGAATCCGTCGGCGGTCTTGACAGAGATCTCTTCAGGCGCGAAATGTTGGACGTCCAGGTTTACTTGGAACTTATCTTTGTCGGACTTGATGGTGGAGCCGACGTCTCGCGCTGCGGCTGCCAGCTGCCTCCAGGGTCGGTAGTAATCTCTGGACAGCATTGGGGATACCGCGGCGGTGAGCAGATCGTCCGGAGTTAAAGCGAGGCCGAAATCTTGTTCCATCAGACGATGGGGATGGTCCAAGCCCATGATGAAAGGTAGCAGAGACATTTTTGCGTTGAGTAGTTTCGATTTCTTCCGCTTCAAGTAAGATCGCAGTGCGTTGCACCGAATGTTTACAGTTGCGTTGCTTTCTTTCGATTGACATGCCGGTTCGCCGGCCGGCGCGGTTATATACGGTCGAGTGAGACATCTAGCGGCGAGTAGAAGTTTCGAGAACAAAGGCGGAGCGAGTGGGACGACTGTGTGTTGGTGAGAGGCACAGCTGTTTATTGATCCATTTGTTGGAACATTCCAGGTGATTCGAGTGTATTCTTCGTTTGTCTAGACTATAACTATTTATGCACTTGAAAAATATGTCGGGCCCTGGAATCCTTAACTAATTAATTTTATTTTATGTTTAAAAATATACGGAACTGAGAAATCTGTACTATTGATTTTATAGGTATAGGTACAGTCAACTGCAAAAATATATGTCGAAATAATTATCTTAATAAAGTTATGAAGTTAATATTACGCAGAATTAAAGTGCAATGGGAAGTATTTTTGAGCATGAGACTATACATCAATAAAATTTACGGTAGGGTAGGTTAGGTACTTACATTTAATACCATACTTAAATTGAATTAAAATATTTTGTAAAACTTTAATCAAATATAAAAAATATACAAAAATGGCTATTTTGTTCTACTAATAGGCAGGATTAAGTAAAAATTTACCTAAAATGGGTTCCACAGAAATCGAGAAATAATTTTACTCGGCAAAAATTATTCACCCAGAGTCCAAAATTATTCGACACCTTCAAAATATGTAATTGTGAGTGGTTTAGCAAAAACGTCTCTCGTTGTCGCTTGCCATAGGTATAGCCGCTTAGATCATAGATTTTATTTATTGGCTTAGATATTTAGTTCGTATAAATAAACGTACAAACTAATTCCGTCTTTCTGGTAAGCGAAAAAGTGGGACTTTTTACTAAAACGCTCACAATTTTGGTTGTATACCTACTATATTTAATTTAATAGGTCCGGTACCTATTATACAAATTTGGACGTGCTAGGTACTGTTAACAAATTCAGTAGTTAAAATAAATTATTATTTTATGTTAAGTTACTAGTTAATACATTTAATTGGACATTGAACATTATCATCATCATCAGCTAATCCAAGTCCACTGCTGGACATAGCCCTCTCCTATTATCTAATACGATACGACACCCACGGGAAGAGTTGAGGTGGTGGCAAATGTATTCTTACTGCCGTCACCACGCAGCTGACATTAAACAGTTACTTACATATATTACATGGATTATATCATTATTCAACATTCTTGTTTACTCAAGTGTAAAGATAGATGGTGTCATGTCAAATATTTGTTCGCTTAAAGAAATCTTTCGAAAAAGTGCAAAATATGTAGGTATCAAAAGAATCCTAAAATATGTCACGAGTTACGAAGTTGTTATTACAAAGAAATAAAATGCATGGGACATATTTTTGAGCATTTTTATATTCACCTTATTTTGCATTGGACTGTACTCTACCTGTTATCCTATATATTATTTTCAAAAATTATTAAACATAAAAATGTAAACAAGCAATAAATTAGCACACCTAACTTCCAAAATGGTGCCATCTTTCATACTATGTCGTGGACTTGGATTGATCTAGAAACCTTGTGGAAGGTCATGGCCCTCGCTCTAGAACTCGCCGAAAGAATCTTCCAGAATGGAAGCTTCTCGAATTTCTCGAACATTCACTTCTACGCGCTACTGAGCTTCAGGGGTTGTGAACCTTTTATTAGCGTAGTAAATTTATATTAATTTCATAGTCATTTGCTTTTTATGTACTTTTATTAACTACTTTTCTTCACATTTCTCTTGATACTACATACATAAAATATATTGTATCCATTGTATTCTGTCCAGTTTTCATCGGGAAGGCCATACTCAACTTACCTGTAATGATGAATAAAATATTACAATTAGGAACACAAGTATAATTATTTTAATTTTTGGATAGCTATATTTATTTCTAGCAAAATCTTTGTATGAAAGAGCGAATACCTCCTAGCACAAGTTTTTAACTTAAAAGGAGGATTCAACACCTTATGTATCAATTTGTTGGAAATAAATGAATTAATGACATCATTCGTCGGTCTCTCGCCTCAGTTAACGTGCCCGCTATATTAGAGCCTTCCGGCATAGCCAGAGACGACGGTAAGAGACCAGACGGGATGTCACTGATTCCATGGAGGTTGGGGAGGGTGTTAGTGTGGGATGCTACCTGCGTAGACACGCTGGCCCCTTCCCACCTCTCCGGAACCAGTATTCAGGCAGTTGCGGCGGCTAAAGCGGCTGAAAAGCTAAAAACGCATAAGTACAGGGGTCTTGGTCCCGAATACATTTTCATGCCATTCGGGGTTGAGACCCTAGGCCCGTGGGGTCCCAATGCTATCCAGCTTCACAAAGAACTCGCCAAAAAGCTGGTCGACACCACCGGTGACCGAAGAGCTGGCAGCTTCCTCGCGCAAAGGATTAGTATTGCCATACAGCGAGGAAATGCTGCCAGCATTCTTGGCACCATGCCAAGGGGGCCCCATTTTTTAGATATATTTTAGGTTTATTTAGTTTTAATTTAGTGTTATTTACCTATTTATAATGTAAAAATAAATAAATCATTTTTTAAATGAATTTGAATGTAAATAATATGACATGTATTCAAATATGTGTTATGATCTAAAATAATTATGTTGAAAATATCAATACTTCACAGTTGACGTTTTCAGGCTGCTAGACTACCTAACTGATCATTAGTCGATAGTTTAAGACTAAAGTTACGGCGCCTTCTCAACAACTGAAACCTACCAGTGATCTTGATCATGTAAGCATCTTAGTGTTTTATTATTGTGATAGCCAATTGAAAATTGAACTTATATCTCATTTCATATTTATACTGAAAAGAACTAGCAAATACAATTCAATGTTGTTTAGCCCTGCTCCACTTTTAGTATGAATGCGCTACTCGACGCAAGATGGCGCTAACTACTCAATTTAAAAAGTCTACAAAAGAAACCAACAAATCTTACGCATTCAACGGGTCAATGGGGGTCAATATTTCAATCAAATAATTGTATTATTGGATTAACATTTTTAAATGGTACGCCATTATTTTTTCTAACTGTAAGTGGCGGTTGGCTTTGGCGTTTAAAATTATAAAAAAGTACGAACTAGTTTGACATCTCGAATGTCATTGTCAATGTCAATGTCAATACAATAAATAGCACCTTCACTTCAGTATGAATGGGCTATTGTTTAATGTTTACTATTTTTATTTTGAATAGTATACCTATATTATTTACATTTCAGTAATCAAGACTAGACTTGGTTTATTTTAGTTTATTTAATTAATTAAGAAATAGTGAGCGTAATACATAGATTAGGTTAAAATGGTGAATTATTGTTGCGTACAAGGATGTGGTCGTAATAGCAAACAAAACAAACATTTGAACTATTACAGTTTACCGAAGGAAAAACGACGGTATTGTGTAACTTTACTAACTTTAATTTAATTCAACTATAACATACAATATACTATAATTCATTATTTTGCGAACTATCTGTCTTCCTGCTAATACTTATTGCGCCCATCAGAGTTCATGTGTATATTATGTTTTTCATGAGTGCAATTTAATGAACGGTTCCGTTTTTACTAGAAAATAATAAATAAATGAAGACGTATCATTTTCTTCGGTTACCGCGAGGATTACACATAAATATGGTTTTGTGTTGTTTTCTGGCCATTTTCCGGAACATGACATAAAACATGCCTATTTTACGTGGTCCCCAAGGCTGGCCCAATACTTGTTGGGAACTTCACATACAACTTTGAATTTTTTCCCAGATGTATGTAGGTTTCATCACTATGTTTTGTGAACATCAAATGATATTTCACATAAATAATAAAAATAATATTTACAACCCTAGGTAAACATTCCTAGCTCAGGACCCATATGCTATACTTTCCTCTTTGTTTAAAATTTCAATGTAAAAAAGAAATTGATGTATTTTTCAGGCAAGTGCAGTGGCTGGAGGCGGCGGGGCGCTCAGACCTGCTAGAGAAGGACAAGGTACTGGTGTCTCACCGGTTTTGCTCGCGACACTTCCCTCCGTCATCTATCAAGAACAAGCATCTCTGTGACAATGCTGTGCCTTCGCTTTGTTTACCAGGGACTATCGGCAAAGGTATACATTACTGATCTTTAATTCCATATTATACCTACCTTTGACGCTATTTCATAATCATAACATCCCCAAGTACGTGTCACATATTTTGTATTTCAAAAATTGGCATACTCAAGTTATTGGGTTTGTTCATGCAACCTTCAATATGCAATGGCTGTCTGTCACCCAGGCGTCATGTCACCAAATTTTCAAAATGAAATTGAACTTTACAATGTTTGTGTAGGTCTATATTATTTTGTGGACTGTGACTATGCATATCATGTGGACCTTGACTTATATATCTGTCATTGGCTTTGAATCTGTGGTACCAATATATCAGTCATTTTCGTCTAAAAGGTTAGCAGTTGACCAAAATTTTGAAAATGCCAAAATTGTTATCTCAAAAAAATACCTAATGTCTCCTAAAACAGCTTCCTTGTATCTTATATAGTTTCCGATTTCCCCATACTGTCCCACTTAAAAAAAACACTCTGTAATATATATCGTTGCCTGGTACCCACATCACAAGCCTTAATTGAGCTTATCGTAGACTAGGTTGATTTGTGTAAGATGTCCCAAGATATTTATTTTATTTATACTCTCAAATCCCGTTCCAGACTTAGACATTCACGAGCACAAAGGCATAGTGTGCGACAGCTGCGGTCTTGCTATCAGCGGGTTCCGGTACAAGTGCGTGTCGTGCGCGGACTACGACCTGTGCCAGCAGTGCGAGATGCGGGAGACGCATCCGGCACACTACATGCTGAGGATGCCCAAGCCTTTGAAATATGTAACGTTCACTTTGATTATATATATATAAAAAAAAATATATTGCGAAACAAGACATTCATACATAAATGGGATATCTGGCGGACCCCAAACTAGGCTGAGCCTGTATCTTGGAGCCCTGGAATTATGTAGAAACACACACATTTAATTGGCCATGTAGCGATGGTAGTAAGAATACATTTTGTCAATTTTATTAATTATTACCATCTCTTTCCACGGGTGTCGTAGGAGTCGACTAAGGGATTTAAGGGTCACTGACCATTCTTTGATAGAAGATTTATGATGGGCAGCAGCGTCGTCTAAGTGGACACGTTACTGCCAATTTGCTTTACCAGCGTGGCTATTATAAGAAGAAAGAAAAATCATTAATTTATAATATGAGCATTTACCTCCTAATCCGTCTATACGCATGCTTGATGGGAGAGGCCTACGTCCTGCAGTGGATTGAGATAGGCTGATGATGTATCGCGGAAGTGTGTTCAGGCGTACCCGTGACCCCGCCTTAAAGCGTCTTGGCGGCAGACCGTGGGGTTTTAGTGGGTAGACCAGGGCTTCATTAGCCCTGGGAGTCCGACATAACCACCCGGGTCCGTCCCCCGCGCCCGGGTGGTATGAGTAACGCATTTCCCCACGAAAAAAAAAAGAAAGGCTGATGATGTATGATGGGCAGCAGCGTCATCTTAGTGAACACATTACTGCGATCGCCATTCTTGCCCAGTGACTATGGGCATTTAGAAGTCAGACATCCACTCCCACAAAGGCATAGTGTGCTGTCGCTGCGGGCTGGGCATCCGCGGGTTCCGGTACAAGTGCGTGTCGTGCGCGGACTACGACCTGTGCCAGCAGTGCGAGATGCGGGAGACGCATCCGGCACACTACATGCTGAGGATGCCCAAGCCTTTGAAATATGTAACGTTCACTTTGATTATATATATATAAAAAAAAAATATTGCGAAACAAGACATTCATACATAAATGGGATATCTGGCGGACCCCAAACTAGGCTGAGCCTGTATCTTGGAGCCCTGGAATTATGTAGAAACACACACTTTTAATTGGCCATATAGTGACGGCAGTAAGAATACATTTTGTCAATTTTATCACCGCCTTCTCTTCCCGCGGGTGTCATAAAATCGTCTAAGGGATTGAAATGTCACTGACCATTCTTTAATAGAAGATTGATGGGCAGCAGCGTCGTCTAAGTGGACACGTTACTGCCAAATTGCTTTTCCAGCATGGCTATTATAAGAAGAAGGAAAGAGAAAAATCATTAATTTCTATTATAGGCTATTCTATTATGAGCATTTACCTTCTAATCCGTCTATGGAGCATTCCATGGGCAGTCACGTACAAATGCGTATATATATCGATAATTTGAGTTTTCTTCCGTGTTATTAGTTATTACATATATTTTCGAGTAATTTTTGACTACTCTAGTCACGAAAGAGGACTTTGATAAACCCACAATTTGGAGAAAAACCGTGTTCGTACGGGACAGCGGTGGACTTTTTCGTGGAATGCACCCTATACGCTAGTTGATGGGAGAGGCCTACGTCCTGCAGTGGATTGCTGCTGAGGATGCCCAAGCCTTTGAAATATGTAACGTTCACTTTGATTATGTAACACACACTTTTAATTGGCCGTGTGGTGACGGCAGTAAGAATACATTTTGTCAATTTTACCACCGCCCCATCTCTTCCCGCGGCTGTCATAAAGTCGTCTAAGGGATTGAAATGTCACTGACCATTCTTTAATAGAAGATGGACAGCAGCGTCATCTAAGTGGACACATTATTGCCAATTTGCTTTTCCAGCGTGGCTATTATGGGCATTTTCTAATGCGTCTAAGTATAAGCGTAGTTAATGAGAGAGGCCTACGTCCTGCAGTGGATTGAGATAGATGATGTATGATGGGCAGCGTCATCTTAGTGAACACACTGCGATCGCCAAGCTTGCAGTGACTATGGGCATTCAGAAGTCAGACATCCACTCGCACAAAGGCATAGTGTGCTGTCGCTGCGGGCTGGGCATCAGCGGGTTCCGGTACAAGTGCGTGTCGTGCGCGGACTACGACCTGTGCCAGCAGTGCGAGATGCGGGAGACGCATCCGGCACACTACATGCTGAGGATGCCCAAGCCTTTGAAATATGTAACGTTCACTTTGATTATGTAACACACACTTTTAATTGGCCGTGTGGTGACGGCAGTAAGAATACATTTTGTCAATTTTATTACCATCTCTTTCCACGGGTGTCGTAGGAGTCGACTAAGGTTTTTAAGGGTCACTGACCATTCTTTAATAGAAGATTGATGGGCAGCAGCGTCATCTAAGTGGACACGTTACTGCCAGTCTGCTTTTCCAGCGTGGCTATATTTTGTCAATTTTATCACCGCCCCATCTCTTCCCGCGGGTGTCTAGGAGTCGACTAAGGGATTTAAGGGTCACTGACCATTCTTTAATAGAAGATTGATGGGCAGCAGCGTCGTCTAAGTGGACACGTTACTGCCAAATTGCTTTTCCAGCGTGGCTATTATAAGAAGAAAGAAATATCATTAATTTCTATTATTTTATCACCGCCCCATCTCTTCTCGCGGGTGTCATAAAGTCGTCTAAGGGATTGAAATGTCACTGACCATTCTTTAATAGAAGATTGATGGGCAGCAGCGTCGTCTAAGTGGACACGTTACTGCCAATCTGCTTTTCCAGCGTGGCTATTATAAGAAGAAAGAAAAATCGTTAATTTCTATTATGAGCATTTACCTCCTAATCCGTCAATACGCATGGTTGATGGGAGAGGCCTACGTCCTTTCATTATGTAAAAGTGACCATTATGACGCTGCTGCCTATCATCAATCAAAACAAAGAATGGTCGGTGACACTTAAATCCCATTATCGACTCTTACGAAACCCACGGGAGAAATTGGGATGCTGACCGGATAGTATTCGGACGGCAACCCGTCACTTCATGGCCGAGGTATGTACAATGCTTTTCTTAAACATGCAATGAAATGAAACAAAAAAATGTATCTTCTTTCTAAGTAATTATAAGTCAACTACATAACTAAGTTTTTGAAACACAACAAAAGTCAAATACGACACCGACACCTCATTTTTTTTTTAAGATTGACCTGTTTGAAAGTTGCAAATTTTTACTTTCAAAAAGCGGTATTAGACGACGCGGTCGGTTGGGTCCAATTAATCGCATGCAGTGATCGGGGCCGACGGATCGCGCCGTATAATAATGATTTTTAAATATTATTTTGAGTAGTTATTGTACATTTATCTTAAATTATATAATTTAAATACCTAATTATAACTGCAAAAATTTGCCAATCATTTTTTTTAATACTAATATTACTTACAGATAATTATTGGCTAAAAGCCAAGATGCCAGGTCACAACCATATGTCAAATGAAAATTAAAAAAGAGGCACTTGCCGGCCTAGGCCGGCAACGAGGTACTTCCCGGCCACTTTTTAGGCACGTAACTACAATATTTCATTGCATGTTTGAGAAAATGTCATTATAATTTTACTCCAGGGGCCCGTTGCTTAAAAGCTTGTAACTTGTAATAAAAGCGAAAGTCCTTATCTAATTAATAGTGTTAAAAAGTGACTTCCACTTGTATTACAAGTTACAAGCTTTTGAGAAACGGGCCCCTGATTACTTATGTGTAGGTATAATATATCTACATACAAACAAAATGTCACTATATTTTTACTCCAGGGGCCCGTTTCTCGAAAGCTTGTAACTTGTAATACTAATGGAAGACTCTTTTCTGACACCATAAGTTAAATAAGGGACTTCCGCTTGTACTCGTTTTTATTACAAGTTACTGGCTTTTGATAAACAGGCCCCGGGGGCCTATTGAATAACAAATTACAACTAATATTACAAGCGGAAGTCTCTTTCTAGTAAGCGAGATAGAAAAGAGACTTCTGCTTATAATATTAGTTGTAATTTGTTAGTTGTTTGTAGACTTGTTACATTGAACTGACTATTTTTGCTGCCGTCACCACACGGCTGAATGTGGAAACGCACACATTTAATTCCTCCTACAACAATACATCTAATTGCCAGTGTGGTGACGGCAGTAAGAATGGATCTGTCTCCGCCCGAACTCTAGGAGGTCGTAGAAGTCGACTGAGGGATTGAAGAGTCACTGACCCTGACTATTTGAAATATGTAACATTCATTTTCATTAAGTAGAAACGCATATCTACATTTTTTTCACCATTCATCACTTATGCACAGAAAGTGACCCTGCCTACAAAGCCGGAGGTTCCGGGATCGAATTCCGGCCAGGGCATTATTTGTGTATTTCATTATTACAAATATTTGTTTGTTCCTTGGTCATAGCTGTCCATGTATTTAATTGTATTTATTTATTATACATATATGCATATCGTCACCTTGTACAATCGACAACACACCTGTGAACACAGGCAAAGTGCCAAAAATATGTAAACAGAACTTTATTGCCTGGACATAAAGGTGTGTATACATATTTCTGGCACTTTGTCTGTATCCACAGCTGTGTTGTCGATTGTACCCACATCACTAACCTTAATTGAGTTTACCGTGGGACTAAATAGGTTGATTTGTGTAAGTTGTCCAAAGATATTTATTTATTTAATCATCATCATATCAGCCGAAAGACGTCCACTGCTGAACATAGGCATTTAATTATACAGGATGGAACGGAACGACGAACTTTCCCGCTACCGACCGAGTCTACCAACCATTACGATGAACTTTCAGTATGAGACCAACATCGAAAACATACATGGAAAATTGACTTTTCCATACTATGGAACTCTAGCTAATCCCTCACTTTGTATGAGGGGTTAATTTTTTTAAAGATATTTCGATGTTGGTACTATACTGAAAGTTCATCGTAATGATTGGTAGACTCGGTCGGTAGCGGGAAAGTTCGTCGTTCCGTTCCACCCAGTATTTATAGTTAATTCAATTTTTTACCCTAATGAAAAGGGTTTTAGTTATAAAATGTAATTGTGATATTTCAGAAGTTGGCGGACGACCTGGCGGGCAAGTGGCGGCAGTTCTTCTCGGCGAAGCACGCCACGCCCGACTCGGACAGCGACGATGAGCCCATCACTAAATACCGGTATTACACTTCATTTTCTGTTCTTGGGTGAATATTCGGCGCAGGGATCTGATACCGGTTTTTTATTCATATAAAAGAACGGTTCTAATTTTGTTCTTCGGTGTATAAATTATCTGTTAAGGGAGTAATTTAAAAATACGATAATATTTTCTTCTTTTATCGCGAGGATAAAAACGGATAAACTCGCGTATATTAACTAATTTTAACTTCATTCCGACGTTTCGAACATGTGAATGTATGTACATCCTCCCTTAAAATTTATTGTCAGTGTTTTAGTATATTTTTTTTGGTGGGTAGTTTTGTACTTATCTTTTTCTTATTTTGATGGAGGTAGATCTATCAAATTTCCTCCATTGTCAGCTTTGAGGATTTACTATGGGGAGACGGTATCGCTATAACTTTCCTAACAAAACATTCTGCCAATTTCCGAGGGGGACGAGGTAGCACACATGTAAACGATCTAACTACAAATGCATTTCTTCTTCTCGTTACTACTCACGCACACTTAAACAATACCACAACACTAAGTTAAATTATCACACTAATACAGTAAAATTTCTATGCGGACACAATTTCAAATATCGATGTAGGTGTAATCGAACCGATTAATATGGCTTTCAAGTGTCTGAAGATTATCGTATCGATATATTTTTCTAAACGTCATAGATTGACGTGCACCTTGGTACTATATATTGTTGTTTTGAGTATTTAAATAAAAGTAAACAAACAATTAGTAACAGTTATTAATTAATCAACCAATTTTAATACAAAATCGCCTGAATGTCTTGCCATTAACCTACTTCAATTGATTATGTTTTCGTTTATCGCGATCTTTGACTACGAAGGCTGTACAGATGTAGTGAGAAATGACTTGCCTTCGGAAACGTTCGTCAACGACATGCTGTTTCAGTCTATCTCACTGAGACTGACAGTAATAGCTGTCATGCAACTTCAGTCAGACTCGGTGACACTGCCTGAAACAGCATGTGTTTACGAACGTTTCCGAAGGCAAGTAATTTCTCACTACACCTGTAACTGTAAGGAAAGTCTCGGCCAATCACGTGCATTTCGAAATCTGTAAATCAATTATAATATTTAATAAATAATATTAATTAGCGGTTGTGAAAGAAAACAATGTATGTCCATACGAGTGTACATACGAGTACCTATTATTTATTTTGTTGTAGTAAGAAAGTTTTAGTTAGCTGGGGTAAAACTGACTGAGGCTTAATTGTGAATACTCGTAAGGATACAATTTGAATACAAGTGCGAAGGTACAAGGTGCGTAGGTGCGTATACATACAAGTTTTTGCAATAGGGCCGGCACAGACAACATATGTTGTCTGTGAGGGCCGGTGATATTGATATTCCTTAGTGATATTTTAGTAAGTACCTAAATACAATTTATAATATAGGTCCAACTAGCGTTAAGTAGCACTTGTAAAAATGAAGTTATTGAATTCGATAAGACTGTGATTTTATTTACTTACTGTGAGAACACTAATATACGTAAACACAAGTGTCCGTATCTCGACATTTTATACCTACTCTCGACATTGTGTCATAAAGAGCAACGTTCACATCACTATGTATTTTCGCGCGTAATACGTATTCCAAATAAGCGCAATAAATATTCAACCTTATTGTCTTACATATAAGCTTAACATTAGACCAAGGCAGAGTCTTCTGTCTTACTTGATTCACTAAGTCTGATATTTCCTACAAAATTTAAAGATGGGTAGACCTTATTAACCTTAAATACGAGAATACAATAAATGTCAAACTTTCTCCATCAGTCAAAAATGAAAATACGAATTGTGTGCGATATTTTTGAAACCGATTTTGCTATCGATTCCCTGGTACTTGATTTTCTTGAACAATTTTATGTAATAAAATGTTGTAATATAAACAAATAAAGGCAAGATATGAAATGGTATCGCATATTTTGTATACATGATGTATTTGAACGAGTTTTGAATCCATACATAGCACATACAGGCATTTTGACGGAGCTTGTTACGGGTACATAACGATTACAAGACTGCGAAGAATCGATTAATGAAATAGTTTTTATATACAGGTTTGGTCAATGTACAAATTCTTG
Source organism: Thaumatotibia leucotreta (assembly GCA_025490895.1). Lineage (NCBI taxonomy): Eukaryota > Metazoa > Arthropoda > Insecta > Lepidoptera > Tortricidae > Thaumatotibia > Thaumatotibia leucotreta. The sequence goes on from JALPQI010001716.1 coordinate 27,770, forward strand.
GCCAAAGTTTTTGGCAGAGGGGAAACGATATGAAGCCGACTCCATTACTAAATCCTCAAAGATTGTCAGTCATCCGCAGACCACGAACCCTGTAAAGTGTTCGAAACGTCGGAATGAAGTTAAAATTAGTTAATATACGCGAGTTTAACCGTTTTCATAGTTTTATTTCATAAAAATACTATGTTGTTAATTGCATAAAATATTGATTACTGAGTATAAAATATTGGGCTATTTCGAAGTTTTTCTAAGTAACCAGTTCCGATCTATAAAATGTGCTACGGCCGCTACGGCGCCGCGCTATACCAGTAATTGGAGTTCGAGGCCAACGAAACTACGACAGATGCGTTATTGTCAAATCTGTCAAAGTCTCTTATGTCATTGTCAAGTAAAGATTTCAGGTTTCCACAACCTTTTTGTTATTTAATTAATTTATTTAAAATAATTCCTAATAAAAACATTATATACCACTGTAGTGTTTTTACGCGTTTCTGTTTAATATGGCTGTCACAACTAGGATTTTCTTAAAAACACGTAAATACCTAAAAACTTTTCTTTTCTCTTAACTAACATTGATATGACAACATTTTCTTGTAAAGAAGTTAAAATTACCAGTGAACACAAACGACAGCGTGCCATATTGATTAAGACAGTACATACTCGTATAACATTTCACCCAGTATATTTCATTTGGAATTTATTTTTTTGATGATGGGGTGTATAGCGAAGCTAAACATGGCTGAACCAAGTGGGTAACCTTGTTAACAACCTACAGAAGAAAACAAAACGTTAGATCTCTATGATAATTTAAATGGAGAACTATAGCACTGCCAAAGAAAGTAGGTCAAAGGAATTTTACGAATACGAAATGTGAACATAAAGCACGCTACAATGTATTATTCTGCAATTTTCTAAACGTATGCAGAAATAGGGTTTTAATTTATGTGTAGTTAAATTGCTGTACCAAATATTATTAACACATGAGGTGATACCAGCGCAATACCAACTTTGTTACTAATAATTGCGGATAATTCCGTTTTTATTAAAATATCTTATATTTACGTGAAAATAAGTAAATATTATTGTTTCTTTAAATTAAAGAATTAAAATTACCAATAAATAAGATATCTCAACGTCTATTTTTAGAAAATAAGGATTTACTATTGTATGAACATTTCATTGTTGTGGCAATATTTTCGTAGATTCTTTGGCCTCGAACTCCAATTAGTGGTTTAGTATAATCCGGGTCTGGGCGTTAGAGTGCATGTTCGGATCGGATATGTTGAAACACCGCGGGCGCTTCGATATGGGCGCGAACAAACCTAAATCTCATATCAAATTTCAAGGTCACCCAACCAAATTAAAACTGTATTTTCCCCTCACTAGGTCGTAGGGTAAAAACGCATCTTATTCACTTGTGAGGCAAAGTAATATCTAATTCCTATAGCACTGCCTAGTATAAGTGAATCTGTATGACCGTAGTAAACATGCACAATCGGAGCACACATGTTAAATTGGCCAATTCTCAATTGGTGATTTTGTAAGCCATTGGCTATATTTAAGTACCATACGTATACCATAGTACCATACTACGATATGTTTCGACATTAAGTTTTAAATGGTTTTTTTTAAATTAATTTACATTTAGATGAGATTTTTAATCATATTTCCTTGCGATAGTGAGGGAAAAAAAGTTGTATTACACTTGGCGGCAAAGTTTGTTCAACTCTCGTGCCTTAAGACCTTCGCAATGCTCAGGATTCCAGTTTTTGAACTACTCGCTACGCTCGTAGCTCAATTTTGAAATCTTTCGCTAGCTCAATTCTCAATATTGGCTCGACAGTTAAACAACAACTTTGCCCCCTTGTATAATAAATACTGCGACCATGTAGTTATAACATGGACGTCTAACGCCAGCTCAAAAATGCCCCCAAAAACAATTGTTCAATTGTGCCAAGATGGGCAGGACATAGACATTTTCTTAACACCGCGCATATTTCGGCGCAATATCTTTGACAAACGTTTATAGAATATGGCCAATCAAAACTTTGATAGACCAATGACAAGTAATCTTAAATGGCGGTTTAAGTTTTTATAGGCTGATATTGAAATTCATTACCGTGATGCATTGAAGAGGGGGTGACAGTTGTCAACTAAAATTCAGGACCGTTTTTGAAAGGCAATTTAGTATGGCATGCGGCTTCCATGTTTTATTTGTTCGTAGAATAAATAACTATTCTCTACATTACAGAAATCACAGCACAACAGACTTATCGGAAGAAGTTAAGCAAGCTATTCGGGCAGAAGTGGCGCGTGTGTCCAACCTGCCCGACGCGGGGGATCCGCGACTGAAGAGGAAGATGCCGGAGCGACGGCCCGTCAAGAGGATACGGATGGACGGGACTATAGGTATGACTCATTCATACTGAATCACAGCACAACAGACTTATCGGAGGAAGTTAAGCAGGCTATCCGGGCTGAAGAGGAAGGTGCCGGAGCGACGGCCGGTCAAGAGGATACGGATGGACGGGACTATAGGTATCACAATAGGGATGATGACTGTAGTTAAAATAAATTATTTAACATTATTCACGACATAATACACGAAGAAATTATTACTAAAATGTAGATTACAGTAATTTTTGTACAGAACTTCTATTTAATAAATTGAATAGAATTTAAAAGAGTAGATCATTTGGCAGTACTCAAACGTGACGTCACTTTTGAGTATTTCATATAAAATTCCTTATTGGTGATCGTTTTGACAGTTCGAAAAAAGATGCTGATTTGACTTGCCAGTTATCATGCCTATTATATTTCACGCGGGTTTCTCACGTTTTTAAGTCGAAAAATGCTCGATATGTTTCGCACCGTACATGAGGAGCTTTTTCAAGAGCCAACCGCCATGGCTGCGCGACCAAGACTCCGTCGCGTGAAATATAATTAAACGGTTTTTATTAACTTCACCGCGTATCAACTGTCGTCGATGCTTCAAATCTTGTGATCGAGTTTTCGACCACTTCTACTGCACCGAAATCAATAAAATTTGGAACTCTTATCAAGTCCCCATGACAATGCAATATTATAATATTTGTATCCTTGTATCCTCAAAGCCTGATGCTGCAGACGTACTGCTTACCTTAACCGAGAGTGTTAGACACGTGAAAATGAAAGTATAGCATGTTTGGCATAATCAAATACTAATAGCCTGATCTTGACTCCCAACTCCTCACTCCTGATGCTGCAGTACTGCCCACAATAACCGGTTTATCTTTTATCGATATCTTGATTTTATAGAAGTTCTTTAGATATGAAGTATAGGTAGAAACATGCAAATTTAATACTAACATCCAACTCCTCAAATCTGATACTCCAGTGTTACTGCCTGCCACAACCGCTAGGTTTAGCGATATGTAGATTTTGAAGTACTGCTTTAGATATTTGGTAGAAACATACGGATTCAATTATCATGATCATCATCATATCAGCTGAAAGACGTTCACAGGTGAATACAGGTCTCCCCCAAAGATTGTCACAAGGACCGGCCCTGTGCCACCCGTATCCAGCGACCTTCACCAGGTCATGAGTCCACCTTGTGGGGGGCCTACCCACGCTGCGCCTTCCGGTACGTTACCGCCACTCGAGAACCTTACTGTCCCAAGGGCCTGCGGCCCTTCAGCTGATAGACTCACAGCGTGAGTGATTTGCGTAGGGCGGGCCGTCGGGCCTGCGGCCCTCCAGCTGATAGAGTGACTGCGTGAGTGATTCGCGTAGGGCCAGCCGTCGGGCTTGCGGCCCTCCAGCTGATAGAGTGACAGCATGAGTGATTCGCGTTGGGCAAGCCGTCGGGCCTGCGGCCTTCCAGCTGATAGTGACAGCGTGAGTGGATCGCGTAGGGGGAGCCGTCGGGCCTGTGGCCCTCCAGCTGATAGTGACAGCGTGAGTGAATCGCGTAGGGCGAGCTGTCGGGCCTGCGGCCCTCCAGCTGATAGTGACAGCGTGAGTGGATCGCGTAGGGAGAGCCGTCGGGCCTGCTGCCCTCGAGCTGGTAGAGTGACAGTGTGAGTGGATCGCGTAGGGAGAGCCGTCGGGCCTGCGGCCCTCCAGCTGATAGAGTGACAGCGTGATTGAATCGCGTAGGGCGAGGTGTCGGGCCTGCGGCCCTCCAGCTGATAGTGACAGCGTGATTGAATCGCGTAGGGCGAGCTGTCGGGCCTGCGGCCCTCCAGCTGATAGTGACAGCGTGAGTGGATCGCGTAGGGAGAGCCGTCGGGCCTGCTGCCCTCGAGCTGGTAGAGTGACAGTGTGAGTGGATCGCGTAGGGAGAGCCGTCGGGCCTGCGGCCCTCCAGCTGATAGTGACAGCGTGAGTGAATCGCGTAGGGCGAGCCGTCGGGCCTGCGGCCCTCCAGCTGATAGAGTGACAGCGTGAGTGGATCGCGTAGGGCGAGCCGTCGGGCCTGCGGCCCTCCAGCTGATAGAGTGACAGCGTGAGTGAATCGCGTAGGGCGAGCCGTCGGGCCTGCGGCCCTCCAGCTGATAGAGTGACAGCGTGAGTGGATCGCGTAGGGCGAGCCGTCGGGCCTGCGGCCCTCCAGCTGATAGAGTGACAGCGTGAGTGGATCGCGTAGGGAGAGCCGTCGGGCCTGCGGCCCTCCTGCCTATAGAGTGACAGCGTGAGTGATTCTAGTAGGGTGAGCCGTCGGGCCTGCGGCCTTCCAGCTGATGCAGTGACAGCGTGAGTGTTCCGCGTAGGGCGAGCCTTCGTGCTTGCGGCCCTCCAGCTGACAGAGTGACAGCGTAAGTGGTTCGCGTAGGGCGTGCCGTTGGACCTGCAGTCATCCGGTTGATGAGATTGAGAGTATGAGTATACCCCTCGGGTTCGCGTAGGGCGTGCCGTCGGGCCTGCGGCCCTTCGGTTGATAGGCTGACAGCGCAGGTGGTTTGCGTAGGACGTGCACTCAGACCTACGGTCCTCTAGTTGACAGACAGGGAGAGGGAGTCTCTTGGATTTACGTAGTGCGTGTCATAGTGCAGTCTGGCTTATGGCCCTCAGGTTGATAGATTGCATGGATTGACCCTTATGGCCCTCGGTTCGCATCGGACTTTCCGTCAGACTTGCGGGCCTCCGGTTGGTCGACTGAGAGATTGAGTTTATATTTTATAGTCTCGAAATTCGACTTGTATAATGTGTACAATATAAAAAATTTAACTTGATTTTCTCAATAAACCAAATTGATTGATATATTCCTTATTGTCAGGTCTCTGTTATCTAAGGTACTTATTGTATGAATAACACGTCCATTTGAGACACTTCGGGCATTCAAGCTTACATTAACCACGCCCAGCCTTTGGTTTTCATTTGTCGATCGAGATATTTAATAACACTTTTTTAGTGTCGGATTTCTAAAAATATCTATTCAGCAGCGCCTCCCGTTACACATAAAATAATGTCCATTACGTTTACATATGTATTGTGATTCGTGATGAAAGCGCGAGTATAAGCGCTACTTAGCATGCATAATTTGTATTACATATTATAAACAACATCTATGATCTAGAATAAGTAGGTATAGTATCGGAAATTATCTTAAAAATTGCACTAAAAACTTGAAAATAAAATAAGCAAAAAAAGTTTTAAGTTAAACGGTTTTATTTTAGTTTGGTACGTTTTTATTTTAGTTTGGTAAAAGTTTTCCGATTAGGTAACGCTTAATCCACTGACATAGAGGCTAAACGTGGCTTTCAGCATCTGACTTGGGAAGACTACAGTGATAATAGTTTCACGTGAGCAATCTACAGAAAGTAGCATCTACGGTTAGATACAATAAATTTTTATTTTCTAGTTTTTGGTGCAATAAAAACCGTTTAACTTAAAACTTTTTTTACTTATTTTATTTTAGACTATGATTATAAACGTGTATTATGACGAGGTCGGACGGAAGTGAGTAGGACGAGTATCGGTGACTATAAAACACGAGCGAAGCCAGTGTTTTAAAACCGAAACAATTTAGAAAAATGTCTTCAACGTTTCAAAATGCATTATGCGAGGAAAAACCAGACTATTTCAGCAGTACCTAGCAATCAGGCCGTGCGGAAAAGTACTATTAAAATTAATTCTTGGTCAAAAATTTGCAGTTCATTTTAAATTTTGCGTATTTTGGCCAAAAACACCAAAAAATTAATTAAAAAAATAGTCAGACTTCGTCAAAGACAACAATGGCTTAAATGGTTCTAAATGGTCTATACTTACTTCACCTTAAAGCTTTGCATCGGACTACCCATCACCCTGTATAAATTTATTTATTCGCGGGGACCGTCGAGTTATGTTATAGTTCACGCTATAATGATGATTATTATTATGTTGTTTCAGGTTACGATGATGAGGATAGGAGCGTCCCCGAGGTGGTCTTCGCAGACGTGAACGAGGATAATCAGCTTTTGGAAGTCAAAAACGAAGTCGCAACAGATGGTACAAGAATCAACTTATTTTTCGTTGTCTTGTTTCATACCACTCTTACGCTTTTAGTTGCTGTTTCGACTCAGTATTAAAAACCCGGTGCACTTGTATTTCTTTTTCACGCTAGTTTTTAATCCATACATCAGAAATGTATGGATTAAAAACTTCGGTCCGTCTGTGGAATGAACTCCCTGCCGAGGTTTTCCCGTTGGACTACAGTATGGGGTTCTTCAAAAGAGGAGTGTACAAGGTCTTATTGGGTCGGCAACGCGCATGTGACACCCCTGGGGTTGCAGGCGCCCATAGGCTACGGTGACTGCTTTCTATCAGGCGGGCCGTATGCTTGTTTGCCACCGACGTGGTATAAAAAAAATAAAAAAAATTGAAAACAAAACATCATCTCATACAAAAATCACCACTGTGTCACGTTTTTTAGGGATACAAAATAAGACAACGAAAATAATTTTGACCCACAAATCCTTATCTAATCTAATCATAATTCTTTTGTATGGTATGTATTCTTATTCTGGCTTTCTTTCGGTTTAAAAACAAAGTCTCATTAGATAGTACCACCATCATCATCGTATCAGCCGAAAGACGACTACGCCTCCCCCAAAGATTGCCACAATGGCCGGTCCAGCGCTACCCGCAACCACCTGCGACTTTCACCAGGTCATCACACCTTGTGGGAGACCTACCCATGCTGCGCCTTCCGGTACGTGGCCGCCACTCTAGGTTTCCGCCCCAACGGCCATCGGTTCTACGTGCAATGTTAATCTATCCCAAAAGTTCTATCGGTTACTTTTGTTCTATTGCGGGTGGTCTCATTTGTAATGCGATCTCGCTGAGACTCCCACTATCCTCGTCTTGCCCGTCATACTAAGTTAGAGCTATTGAAATTTGCGTTTGAAAATATAGTCGCTTTTCTTTTGTTCAAAAAAAAAACGAATATGTCCTTTATAAATCACATTGGGCAAGACGAGGCTATAGCCCTCTCCAATCTCTTCATTGCCCTTTGGATAACTTTCAAGCCCTCTTATGAGGCCCATTGTAAGCGACCACGTTTTAGTGCCGTAATACGTCATGATTAAAAAGTATGGCAAAAGCAATTCATCGTAATCGTTTTATTTTCTAGACTGGAAGAAGATGGTTCACGTCAAAATCAGTGACGACCTGACGGAGCTGATGATTGAAATGCCGCAACACAATTCGGGACATACCTCTGGATTATGATATTGCATTGTTCGCTTTAAATACTTGTAATATATAATTTTAAAGAATAAATTACTATAATTAACAAATACTCGATTTTTTTTTAAAGCTGGGATGGGACACAGACGTGTTTTGTGAGCGTGACGTACGAAGTAGTCTCAGCAGCAGATATTGCTAAGACTATAAGAGTATGTTAAGATCATTGTGAAGACGCTACCCGCTAAGCGATATCTGCTGCTGACTGTACGCAGCGCGCGATGAGAGCGTGACGTTAATTTATACCTAATGCTGGGTTTACACGGGCTTAGTAGCTAATGCTTAGTACTTGTCACTTACACTTGTGAACTGTGTGTAAACATGTTGTATAAGTGCTTAGTATTAGTACAGTCACGTCTAAAAATATGTATACAAAAACAAGGTTGCATAGATATGTAGTCATACATTGTATCAAAAATATGTATCTATTACTGACACCAAAAATGTATACATTAAACTATATCAGTATTATGTAATCACAAAATGCTTCAAAAAGTTTCATACTTAAATAAATTCCATTTAAATGTATTCACCTCGTAGTCAAAAATAAGTACCTATACATGAATGGTTTCCGTTTACATGTAACCACACCAATTAGTCAAATATTTATATACGCTGTTTGATTCATAAATATGTATTCAGACAGCAAAAACTAACCTTGTCTGACTGGCATAGAATCGTAAGTTGTATAATTAACTGATTTGACAATTCACGAAAACAGTGCAGACTTGTCACTGCATACATCTATCTCACGATTATTCTATGACGCACTTGACAGTTCAAATTTTTAGATTGAGCTCAGTTGTAAATATTATGTGTTTCAGTTTAGGGTCATTCACAGAAAAGTGCCCTAAGCATTTTTTTGTTTTTATTTTAATAATATCAAGTTTTTTCTACTCAGTCAAAATCGGAACGGCATTTTGCAACTAACAGGAGAAATATGTCCCTAACATGCTATTCTCGCCATCACAAATATATATATTATTCAGGGTACTCAAAAATATCTGAACAACATGCACTCTAATGTCTTGAAAATAGAGTCGTGTTCTCCTATATTTTCAATAACCGAACCTATATTTTTATAATTGTCATCGAATTATATTGATAAACAGTTGTCTATCTTGAATTTATTATTTATTACCAGCACTTCAAACCCAAACTTCTTTATTTCGAATTGCCCTAAGAAAGTAATAAGAAAAAATACATATTTACAAGTGGTATTACTTTATAATGCTTGACAAACAAAACATTTCTTCTCTCTTTCAGTTATAAAATAGTAGTTTTAATTTTAGTAACTAATATAAAATTATAATACTTATGAGTTTCATAAACAGCCACTACCTATTTGTAGCTTTAGATAGGTTCCATATATTATAAAAGAAAGTCACTGGCCACATGGAAGAAACTTCATTTTAAAATCGATTACACTTAGACACGTCAAAACTATGAATCAAACGACGTATACAAATATTTGCCAAATTAATGTGGTTAAATGTATAAGGAAATTCATGTATACTTATTTCTGACTACGAGGAGGATACATTTATATGTAATTTATTTAAGTATGCAACTTTGTGAAGCATTATGTGATTACATAATACTGAAACAGTTTAATGAATACAATTTTTTGGTGTCAGTAATAGATACATATTTTGGATGAAAATGTGTGGCTACATATTTTTCAAATCTTATTATGTATACATACTTTTAGACGTGACTGTACAACTGCAAGTGCAAGTGATTAGAAGCCGATCCTATTTACTAAGCGACAAGCACCTACCCCCAACTAAAAATCTACTAATACTTGTCACTTGTCGAGTAGTGTAAACATTTAATGACAAGTGCATTCTGATTAGTGATTAGGTACTTAAAGCAATGGAAGTGTTCTGTTTACTTTGTTTTCCGAGTCAAATTCACAGGAAAATATAATTATGGCGTCGGAAAGATGGAATTCAGAAACTACAATTATTCTACCATCGAATAATATTTAATAAAATGTATTAAATTTCTTTCCTTCAATCATCATTTATGTTTAATAAACATTTGATTTCCATTGTTTTTTTACTTACTTTTATAAAATCTAAAAGTTGGTCATAAATTGCATCCAACACTTCAGGAATGAATCTCGATATTGCAGGTTTAGATACTCTGAAGAAATGAGATAAACTGCGGTAGCTGTTTCCAGTAGCCAAAAAGGACAAAGTGACTTGTAATTTTAACTTGGCTGTTATAGCTTGTCTCATGTTCGTGTCTTGTCGTTGAATTGCTGGTGTATTTGTAACAAAAAATTAAATTGGTCCATGTCGACGGACCAATTTAATTTCCTCATAAATAGTTTATACTCTTTTTGATCTTCGGTTTCTAGCTCTCTTAACAGATTTGCAGAATTTCCTTCTCTTCTCAGCAACCACTGTCTTGTCCATAAACGCTTATTTTTGAACACTTCTCCTTGCAGATCTTGTATTATAGACATTAAAATAATATTAGAGTAATGCCTAAAAACATTTTTTAACACTAGTCGGCGGCGATAATAAAATTCATGGCGAGATCTTATAAACTAATACCAATGTGTAGACGGTTCCTTGCCACTTTTCACTGTACATATAAGTCCCTAACCACCTACACTAATGACAAGTACTAAGCCCGTGTAAACCCAGCATAAGGCACTGGTCTCGCCGCGAGCTACTAAGCCCCCCGTGTAAATAAAAGAGACACTGCGATACTCGCCCGGCGGTGATAGCTGATAGCTGGGCGAGTATAGCCGTGTCTCATTCGTGTTTATAGCCGATAGTTCATAGCTTAGTAGCTCGCGGTGAGACCAGTGCCTAACGAATGGAAAAATGCAGTATCTATCTAAATCAAACCCACAACGTCTAAATAATGGTATATTTTCAAAAATATTGTTACATGACCTGCATTATTATATTTACAAAAATAAAAACAAAATAAAACTAATATTTCCAGTTTTACAACCGCCAATGCTTAGGTACAAAAATTAAATAAACATTACAATATCAAGGGCGATATAAGACTTAGCAATATATTTACATCAGAAGCATACATAATTATATTTTTTTATTTTTCTGCTTGTCTTATAATATGTATAGTATATTAATGTGTCAAGGAGTATACATTGTTATGGCACAGATTTACACTTAAATATGTTATTTATTATAACATAATAAGTTATAGCGAAATGTGTAGTAAATCATAGACAAAGGCAACTAAGACAGTAAAACGACTTGTTTAGTATTTTGTCTATGATAGAATATTACTACACATATTATAAGACGGAATCAACAAACATAGTCCATCCCTTTTACAGGTCATAATTATTTCATTTAAAGAACATTTTCGAATTGAACACACTGCTACATGTCATTCATTACTATTTTCAAAACAATTTCAGGTGTATAACTACGAACAATAACAGTAACATAAAATTACACAAAAATATGGGAATACTCGTATTGTAAAGCCGGGTCCAGACGAGTGTAACATGTTATGTAATTTACCGTGTAACACGAATTCTACGTGTGGACGTCATTACGAGCATTACATGTAAAGGTGCGTTCAAACTAAATGAGCATTCGCTGTTCTAACCTCCCACTCTACGAAATTCGATCGGCACACAAAACGTGATTGGTTGATTTCATAGAACGGGCGCTAGAACAGCGAACGCTCTTTTGGTTTAAACGCACCTTAACGCTCGCGCGGCGCTCGGTGTTGATCCATCAGCTGTCGGTTTTTTGGTCGAGCACAAAAGCACTCGTAGTGCTCGTTTGGACGGCGTTCGTGTGCCGTCCACACTGTTGACGCTAAATTACACGTAATGTTACATTACACGTTACACTCGTCTGGACCCGGCTTAACATTGTCCGTTTTCGTAGATTCAGTGATGTAGAATTTGAAAGAAACAATATAACAATATTGCCACTTTCTACAACACATTCTTGCCAGAATGTATTAATGAAAAAACCCGTATGTTCATAAGAAGCGAAGGGCAATTTCCACATTACATAACTATGTCATTTTGGCCGTGTGTTCAGTTCCAAAATAGCTTACACGTTAAAAAGCGCGTCTACTATAAGCGGTCTGAGCTTGAATTGTTGAAATTATCTTTAAAATTAAATTTTGCGCCCCCAAAGGGGCTTGTCACCATTACGAAGTGACACGAGTTGATTAGAATACGAATCGTACTAAAAAAAGTGTACATAGTACAATCGAAATATTTTACGTAAGGAAAGTTAGTCTCAACAAATAACTGGTAAATTTTGTGTTACTCGGACCGGTTGGAATTTGTACAATATTTGATGTTTAATTGAGTTATTTAATTCCCCATGTATGATTGATATTAATTTTATAAGCAAGTAAACTGAAAACATTTCTAATATTTATTTAAACCTTTTTCCAAACGAAAAGTAAGTCCAAAATGTAAAGAAATATGGTAAGTTAAGTAAGTTCCGAGTACAGAATACGAAAAATAAACAATTTTCTTTAATATGAACTAAGTATATTGTGTCATTCAACTCGTCTCACCTCGCAATAGCTGGTCTCCGATTGGTACTAACCTACCTTACACTAGTTGTTTTTATAAAAAAGTCATAACATTCCTACGTGTTAAATCGTTACAAAAAGCTATACCTCAGTCGCTGGGCTTGAGCATTCCGAAACGTAATACCTTACAAAAGATACGAAGACGCGAAAAGTTGTAGAAATGTTAAAAATTGCCGTAAATATGGCAGCTGGAATGAACGGCGTGGCGATGAAGGTCATATTAAGGTGCATTCAAACCAAACGAGCATTCGCTATTCTATCCCCACTCTACGAAATCAACGAATCACGTTTTGTGTAAGGATCTAATTTCGTAGAGTAGGGGGTTAGAATAGAGAAAGCTCGTTTGATCTGAATGCACCTTTAAATACAAATACGTGAAACATATTCACCAATATTTTGTTCCTACTGTTTCATCAGAATACAGGGGAATAAAACGAGTCCAACAGATCACCCGTATTTACTACAACACGTGTTTTACTATAGAGGGATTATTTATAATTTTAAGCGATAAATTTTATCATCTTTCATAAACGATGACACGATTAAATCCCGTTAATTGTTAAAATAGGATAGTATAGATAGGCGATAGAGATTTGAAAACGAGCGATAAAATTAACCATAGAATTTTATCGCTCATGGTGCAAGAATCGCCCCTCAGGTACAAAACGCATAGCGTACAGCGATTTCTATGCCAGCTGCCAAACTTACAGCTCCATTTAGTGTTACTTCATACGTCTTGATATTCCTTTGTCTATGCTTAATACTGAACACATTCAAGAGATCGTTGGTGTAATTAGTAGGCCGTTATATTTTGAAAAATGTCTGACAATTTTAATTGCAGAAGGCTCCGGACGTAGGTTCGAATCCCGCCTCGGACATTGCAGAAATTGGTCTTTTTCCTTGGACAACTAATATTTTTAACCCCTTATTCAAAAACGTCTCTTAACCTAGCAAGCAGCTAAGTATTGTTTGCCTCTTTCGGTCTTACATGCATATTGATTAGACTGAAAGGGACATACGGGGAGACGTTTATGAGTAAGGAAGATAGTATAAATAGCCCCCTGCCTACATCTGTCCTACCCAAAGGACATAAGCTAAGATAAATTCTAGAACAATAAATTTTTTAACCCTATGTCAATTAGACAAATTTCCAATTTGATTTGGCAAATTTTGACGTAATGTAGGCACGAGGATGGTAGTGAGACTACTTCAGAACACAAATCAAATTTTTAAACAAATAATTCGATTTGTTTTACTTACATAACCTCGAAATCACATGGGTAAAACATTTGAAGGGTCCACGGAAAAAACATGTCTAATCAATTCAAATTACAGAAGGAAACCACCTTACTTTTAACAGAATAAGGTGTGAATTTATGAATTTGCCGTGATTTTATAGGCACTGGACATGTTTTTTCCGTGGACCCTTCATTTACAGATTTTCTCGATACTTTGTGATGTAGATGTACTGAAAAAAAAAAAAAAATATATATATTGTTCACATTTAAAAAGTAAGTTTCGACTGGTCTTATAATTACAGTTGGGGGTGCACTGGTACAGTCAACCAATTAGATGTCTACGTCACTCGGAAACAAAGTATTTGGCGGCGACTGTACAAGATAACTCAATATTAGCCTCGATGTCTCCTATACAGGAATGCTGCAAGCCCTTTACAGGAAGTTATCGGTAGGATGTGACTTATATTCAAAATCGATTTCTTCGATAATACAGAGTGGCTTTTGGGTCGCGCAGCAGGAGTGAACAGGGTATTACGGACTGAGTAACTTTCAGTATGGATACGACCAAGAAACCGCGAAAATAAGGTCTTAATTTCATAATATTTAATATTTTCTTCGGTTACCGCGAGGATTACACATGAAAACTATGAAAACGGATAAATTCACGTATATTAACTTCATTCCGACGTTTCGAACACTTTACAAGGTTCGTGGTCTGCGGATGACTGACAATGGAGGAAATTTGATAGACCTACCTCCATCAAAATAAGAAAGATAAGTACAAAACTACCCACCAAAGAAAAATATACTAAATAATATAGTCTGTAATAAATATACTAAGTAATATATTTAGTATATTTTGGAATGAAGTTAAAATTAGAATATAGGCGAGTTTATCCGTTTTCATAGTTTTATTTCATTCATAATATTTTTTTTTATTCGGGCGCGGTTTTCTTCTATTATACAATTATCGATACAATAATGTTTCTCTCACTGGTTACATTACGATAGTGTTTTGTTTTGCCGTGAAAAATCAGTGCTCTGATTATGAGTCAATTGATACTCAACTCAAGGCTCAATTAGCTCATAACTAACAGATTTTTTCCGATTTCTTGATTATCTCCATAGTGAAAGTTGCTCAACGTAACTGTTCCTAGCACCCTGTTCACTTCTGCTCTAGGACCCAGTCCAGAAGTCACCTTGTATATTAAAAATGATTCGTCAATTAAATTAACGGTTCTCTGCCTTTTCGCCGAAAATTGTATTGCCGAATTTCACATCCCAACCAACTTTTCGCAGAAGTGTCATTTGGCCGAATTTAACTTCCCATAACCTAACCCAATCTGGTGGGTAATTTTCGGGGTTCTGCCTTTTCTCCGAAGTTTTTATGTCCGAATTTCATTTGCCAACCAACATTTCGCCGATGGTTCACTTTGACAACCAACAATTAGCAATTTTTTTGTATCACAACGTTTCATTTGGCAGAATTATTATAAAACGGATTATTGTAATGACACAATGCTTTTAGCATACTGATCATTTGTGAAACCTTTCCCTAGGCCTAACAACTATTACACGAATAACGTTTCACCAGTGTTTGAACTAAGTAAAAAATATACATTTAAACCGATCTTTACAATTATGATGGCTCATGTCATGTCATTTGTCTTAGACAAATATGAAGCTAATTAGTTCAAAAGAACCATAGATAAAAAATATATGCAGATTTGTGACTGTTAGGTACGACGACGAGCGAAGCGAGGAGGAGTGTTAGGTGAAACTGCAACCATACAGCGCACGAGCCGAGCGAGCGAAGCGAGCATGCCGCGGCAGCGGCCGGCGAGTGCCAGAACCGACTCTTTTGTTATTCCCTCGGCATTGCGTTCCCTCATCAGTTTCATCTAAATTACTATTTAGAACCCGACTTTTAATTGTTTATTAACATTAATATAAACCCCCGTGTAAGCTGTTATTAAAAAAACATAAACATACCTATACAAAATTCGCCCCAAACTATACCCAAAAACATTGGTAATTATTTCGTTAGCTAAATGCTAGCTAAACCATAAACCACATGAAAATATGCATTATAAAAAGTTCCAATTAAAAACCAAGCCCAAAGATAGAATTGCCAACCATTTAGTTGGGAAATGAAACGATTTCATAAGATTCAATTGGAACATGATCTTTCGGCGAAATGACTTTATGCGAAAAATTGGTTGCGATGTAATATTCGTACAAACAATTTTCGGAGATGATTTAGAGAACCGTAATTTTCATTTAGCAACATTTTGGGTTGGGAAATGAAATGGTTGCGAAATAATTAATTGCCAAATGTTATTCGGCGGAATGACACTTCTGCGAAAAGTTGGTTGGGAAGTGAAATTCGCAATACAATTTTCGGCGAAAGGCACCCTAAATGATCACCATAATTCTGCAAAATAATTAAATGAATATATTTTTGGTTGCCAATGCGCTCTACCATTAAATTATACAAATAAAAATTGAAAATTTACGTTTTTTCTTGGTAACATCTCACGTATTTAATAACAAAACATCAACATTTCTTTATTTTGTTTATAGAAAGGCGGTAATCGTTAATTATGGTCATCTTAAAAAAATCTATGAATCCCAGCATTTAAAATAGTCTCACATGCGCATTTCCCTTTGAAAAAAGAGGATTTACTGTGTACTGTAAACGGTCGTCGTATCAATTTTCATTATATAACAGAAAAGTTTTTCTCAACGTCATATTTATTTTCCGTATTCTTTCGATAAGTTTGATGAAATATAGATTTTTTTTTAATTATATTTCTTTCTAATACAAAAAAAAACTTTTTTATCCGAGTAATTTTGAAGTATCACATCCACCGATTTTATTTGGTAAAAATATTAACATAGTGTATATTTTATTTAGCTCATACAAAATCTAATTACATTGCTTATTCTACATAAAAATACAGACAGTCATACATGTCACAAGACAAGTCTTGTATTAGTGTAAAAAAATACGTAAAAATCATAAATAGATCAAAATTTTTGCATGGATAAGGATCGTGCACACTGGGGGGCTACAACACTTTATTTTTCTATATTAACTGCTTATGTTGAGTATTTTAATTTATTTACATTTACCAATAGCTTCCATATATTTTCTTTTATAGTTTTGAGAGACAGTATGCACGCACCTTTACTTTTGTGCTTGGGGTACTTTGCAAAAACGGCCTTAGTTCCGAAATGTACGGTTTTTAGAAAACCTTTCACATTATATGCCAAACGGAGTACAATCACATCCAAATTAAATACGGTTCTGTATGTGACTGTACTAGAGTTGAATAAATTAAAATGATACAAAATGCATCGTCTATTACCAAAATAAATAGTTTTAAATTTATTCATCTCTCGGCATTTTAACTCCTACTTACTCTTTGGACACGATTTCGTTTTAGGTATATTATAATACCGTAAACAATACAAAAGCCTAATATTAAAGTGGCAGATCTACTACAGTTTTATAAAATGGGTACTATAATTATAAGTGCGTTCGAATACTCTGACTCATGAACAATTCTTGTCTGTCTTTTAGTATTTTTTATAACAGTTAAATACTTTTGCGAGTCTATCGGGAATAACGTATTCACATTTCGAACATCTGTCTTTGTCACTCAAATGACGCTTTCATTGGAGAAACAAAGACAGATGCTCGAAATTAGAATGATTGTAGTTTGCGGTAGGCTGTTGGATTAGAATTCACACTTTAAAAAAACATTTTATTGTTAATGCTATTATTTGTAAGCTGTCAAATGAATGTACGAGTATTCGAACGCACAGGATCCAGGTATCTATTGTAGACTAAAGTAATATAGGCTGTGCACCAAATGCTTATGATTTGTACAGACACTAACCCCCTTATTCAAAAACGTCTCCTAACCTAACCGGCCCATAAGTATCGTCTGTTTAATAGAAATATTGATAAGACGGAAAGGGTCGAACGATACTTATCAGCTTGCATTGTTACACGTCATAAACGTCTGCTAACTTAACAAGCCGCTAATAATTGTTTGTCCCTTTCGGTCTTAACAATGTGTCCATAAGAGCAAAAGGGACAAACAATTATTAGCGGCTTGTTAAGTTAGCAGACGTTTATGAATAAGGGGGTAATGTACATGCCGGTAATCAGTTTCTAAATTAAATAAATTATCATTCAATATCAAAATTATTAACTAACATGTCAAATATTCGGTAAAAAAGCGGTTTTTTCATAACCTATCTAATATCTACTTTATAACATATATTGAGATACAAAAACCTAGTGATCACTGATTTGTACATAGATTAAACGTAATATAATAGAAATAAACACGGTTTTAAGGGTGAGCCACACCGGATTCGTGTGCACGTGCACGATGTAGCGTCGGAATTGTCATAGTAGACAGCACACCGCTTGTACGTCACGCGCACGTGTAAGCCACGCAAGCGGTGTGCCATCTAATATGACATTTACATACGCTACAACGTGCACGTGCTGCACACGTATCCGGTGTGGCTCGGCCTTGAGGTCTGCTGATTAAAGATGGCGGATCTTAAAGTAGGCACTTGTGACCTACCTGATGTTGGAACTAACATTCATAAACGTTTGTTAACTTAACAAGCCGCTAATAATTGTTTGTCCCTTTTGCTCTTATGGACACATTGTTAAGACTGAAAGGGACTAACAATTATTAGCGGCTTGTGAAGTTAACAAACGTTTATGAATAAGGGGGATAGTCTATAGACGCCTTTAACTTAGGTGACAAAATCGAGTTCTCTTTAAAAAACTGGATAACTCTCTGTAGTAAAGAACTCGCCATCTTTAATTTGCATGCCTATAACACTTTAAAATAAAGATAAATTCGTGAGCAAAAGGCGAACGCGAACGTCACATTGGAACGATAAAGCACCTAATAAACAAGCAATAAAATAAATTGCAATTTATACATATAAAAAGGCCTTCGCAAAATAGTATACGTTGAGTATATTCATGAGGAAATATGTCTAGCTAGTGTCAACCAAGATTATAGACGAAGGAGTGCAAAATATTGTGGCCGTAGAATTTCTTCACTACATAGTATAAAATAAAGTCACTTTTTCTGTCCCTATGTCCCTTTGTAAAATCTTTAAAATTACGCAACGGATTCTGATGAGTTTTTTTTAATAGGTAGAGTAATTCAAAAGGAAGGTTCTTATGTAGGTATAGTACCCGTGCGCAGCCGGGGCGGGTCGCTAGTAAATCATAAAACTCAACTATAGCCCGGGCCACACCTAATGCGTATACGTGGCGTGTGCATTGTAACGTATGTAAATGTCATAGTAGTTGGCACACCGGTTTGCTGGGCACGCGCGTACTCATCACGCAAGCGGTGTGGCATCTAATATGACGTTCACATACGCTATCGCTTGGCATTAAGGTCGTTACAATTGGTTAGTGTGACTCAGTTACTATTTTCACTTACCCCAGTGGGGTAAGTTAACCCTCAATATGATTAACTATTTAACCGCCGTAGTATTTCAGACAATCAATATCCAGCTTTGATAAATAGAGAGAGATAGATGAGTTCAATTATGTTTTTCATACAATACATTTGTATTGCATATCATCAAGATAAAAACAGAATAGTACATTTCCTAACTAGTGCGTTGCACGTGTAAGGAACGATTTTTTTCATAACAAGTGCGTCAAAAAGATAAATTACCGCGCGCGAAGCGTGTGCAAAGTTCGTTTTTGCGCACTAGTTAGAAAAAATAATTTACATCTTAATGAGTTTTATTTTGACAGTTCGTTAAACTTTACGGCACAGTGCTGCCCTCTCACGACAAAAGTGGCAGAAAAAGTATCGACAACTCATTCACAATTAGAAGTTTTTGTAAAAACTACATGTTTACAAACTTTTGTCGCTGACAGTGCTTTCTTTACTATTAATTTTATTAGTGTAATAATGATAACGTTATCTACATCAACCGTCAATTGAGGCCACAGTATTTTTGCACTTACCCGTCCTTTTTTGGTAGCTAGACAAAACGTACGAATTAAAATATTCTCCAGAATCTGACAACATTTTGTCAGTAAAGAAATACCAAAAAATTTAAGGTCCTTTTTACTGACAGAATAGTGTCAGACATTAAAAATCCTACTTTGAGATTATGTGAGCATAACCGATTTCCGTCGTGGTTATCGCTCACTCGTTCACATCACTATAGCCGTCCTCGTCTCACGAACGCTCGAGTACACCACAGATAAGCAAAAACGTCGTTATAAAAGTTTGAGCGTACTGAGGGTATACTAAATTGAGCGGTGCATAGGATAAAGTCCATTTTAAGTGTGGGAAGTTTAACTGTCTTCCAGTAGATTGTGTAGTTCTGCGTAGTTGAGTATGGCACGGTGTAGGAATTCGAATTGCGTCTGTGGACAAAATAATAACATTTAATTGTTGTAGAAAAAAACACTGTCAAGTGTTTTAATTAAATTTTTTAGGAATAACTAACCCCCTTATTCATAAACGTTTGTTAACTTAACAAGCCGCTAATAATTGTTTGTCCCTTTCGGTCTTAACAATGTGTCCATAAGAGCAAAAGGGACAAACAATTATTAGCGGCTTGTTAAGTTAACAAACGTTTATGAATAAGGGGGTAAATCTACAAGTTACCCATTTTTCGTGTTTTTAAATTAATTATTTAATAGTACATTACGACACAAGTGCGAAAAACATGAAATTGGAAACTAGTGGCGATGTTTTAAAACACGACCGGTAGGGAGTGTTTTAAATCGACACGAGTTAAGAATTTCGTTTTTTGCACGTGTTTCGTACGACGTTTTTTAGTACAGATGGCCCTCCGAAGTTTCAAACGTGACGTAAAATGACATACTTCTCGCACTAGAGCCTAAAAAAGGCACCATCTGTATTAAGAAATTGAATTTCTGGACATCTAGCCTAGCCCTGTATGTGGACGTTTCACATCATCAGCCTATCTTAGTCCACCACTGGCGGTGCGTGAATATTTTCGAAGGGCAACTCGGATCAAAAAACCTGCCTTAATTCAATAGGTTTATAGAAGTGTGTATTTGTAGGATACATCCTTGGGAAAAACGCCGTCGTCACTGACGACTCGTCAGTCACGAGGGACCGAGAGAGGCCGAGGGAGGCCAGAGAGGCCTTTCTCGGCCTCTCTTGGTACTCACGAAGGTGGTGATGGTGCCGGCGCGCTGCGAGCGCACCTTGCGCGCGGTGGCCGCGACGTCGATGCGCCTCTCTGTCCGCAGTTGTGCTATCAGGATGCAGAGCGCTGCGAATAGTGCTGACCGCTCCGTTCCGTATCTGAAATTACATACAGCAAGTTTATAGCCCGCTCTAATAGCACATTACGACACATTTCCTTTTTGCACGTGTCTCGTATGACGTTTTTTAGTACAGATGGCCCTCCGAAGTTTTGGACCTGACGTAAAATGACCCACTTCTCGCACTAGAGCCTTAAAAAGGCACCACCTGTACTAAATAATAAATATACTCTTTCTAACACCTTTGGCACTTGAAAACGGAGGATAATTTTAAAAATGTAAGCGGTACGTTGTTGACGCCTCATAATTTACTGCACAAAGTTCTCAGGCGGAGTATGAACGGCGATTTCCTAGAGAGATCGGTCGGACCGGTCTAATTTCCAATTCACACAGCGATTTTAATGCAACCTTTTTTTCAGGGGATACTTCAGGCTGTGAGTTAAATTTATTTTCGGTGATTATATCACAAATTCTTGAGGTATTTTATTCTAATTAATCAGTAATTTATAAAAAATGTACTTGTCATGTATGAATGTAGTGTCATTGAATTGTAAAAATAAAATATATTTTTTACCAAAACAGTCTATCAATAATTTTCAGACGACTTTCCCGTCAGATCCCGTAGTGTTGAGATGTTTGATATATTATACAAGTAAATGTGTGTAGGTATATTTTTTGTGACACAGATAAAATTGTTCTACTACTTTAGTACATTACGACACAAGTGCGAAAAACATGAAATTTGAAACGAGTGGCGATGTTTTAAATCGACACAAGTTACGAATTTTGTTTTTGCACGTGTCTCGTACGACGTTTTTTAGTACAGATGGCCTTCCGAAGTTTTGAACCTGACGTAAAATGACACGCTTCTCGCACTAGAGCCTAAAAAAGGCACCATCTGTACTAAAAAAAATATTTTAATTTGAGTTAAATATGTCAAATATCGAAGAAAAAAACCACCTCTTTTATTGGAGAACATATTTTTCCAGGAGGAGGACGCAGGAGTCCGCAGGATTCCAATACAGGTATTTTTGTATGGACAGTACCGGTATACCGGTATTGGAGGCACTAGTGGAAATTTTTGGAGAGGTCTATGTTCAGCAGTGGACGTCTTTTAGCTGATATAATGATACGACATGTAATATATAGTGTGTAGTTTAATGTGGGCGATCAATTAAACCAGGCATGGGATTCATTAGTGTAATCATGGATTACAAGGTTTTTAAAAATTACTCTTAATTATGACCCCACAGAATTTTTTTAAGATTATCGGAGCAGCAATGTAGGTACGAACATTTGTTATTGTTGATATGGCAGTTATGTCATCCGCTTTTGAAATTAGCTGTCATCGAGTGTTTAACTCGCGTATGTTGCTCTATGTGCGCCGAATTATTTTGTATGGAAAATTTTGTTGCTCTATTTTTAAGTAAAAGTTATTTGAATGTACTTATTATGTCGTAAACTAACACCCGTTAAGAGCATCGCCCGTATTAGACTTACATCCTGTAGATGAGTATGTATACTCACTGGCAGTGCAGCACCATGGTGGGGTCCGTCACGCCGGCCTGCGTGCGCGCCGCGTCCGCCAGCTCGGCCAGCCCGCGCGTCACCTGCACAACCATTCTATATTAGCACAGGGATTAGGATTTAGGCTTAGTACGCACTGCGAAGCCGTTGGCCGTGTGGTGACGGCAGTAACAATATATTTGTCACCACCCCAACTCCTCCTGCGGGTGTCGTAAGAGTCGACTAAGGGATAAGTGTCACTGACCATAATTTGATAAAAGTTTGATGACGGGCAGCAGCGTCATCATAGTGGACACATTACTGCGATCGCCAATCCGCTTGCCCAGCGAGGCGATTATTTTTATTTTATTTTATTTATTAGGAGAACAAACAGAGTAAAATGTACACACTATTTTCTTATGCTAAATGATTATCAGATAAACATGCATTTTCCTCCTTAACCGTCCTCACTGGATACATATCATTATGTTGAGTTTACAAACCAGAATATAACTAATACTAACATAATACTAAAAGGTATTTGTTACAAGTTTCTCTATAGAACTAATCTTAAACTATTTCTTTTTATCATTAAAATTGATAGCGTGGCTTGAGATTGCATAACTAGACTATTAGGTATACATCTATGGATATGATAAAGGCCTTAATTAATTTTAAATCTTAAATCTTACTAATACGGATTTACTGGAACACAATCATCGCTTCCAGAGTCCTCTGAGATTACTCTGAGTATTTGTTTTTTAAATTCGGTTCTCGAAATGTTAAAGATGTCGACCGAGACGAGAGACTTATTGTACGCCTCGCATATGCGACGCAGCGGAGCTCGCACTCCGGCGTTGGTTGCGCACGTAGGCAGGGCGAACAGGGCCGCGGAGCGCGCCCCGGAGCGCGGCACTCTAAACCGCATCTGATGCAGTAGCTCGCTGCAGTTGTATTCACTTCTACATATCTTATACAGAACTGTCGCATCTGATATCTTACGCCGTACTGATAGTGATGAGACTTTATAATGATTTAACGAGGTCTTGTACGATACCTTTTTCCCCGTCAATCGCCTATGCATAATTCTTAGGAATTTCTTTTGGACCATTTCAATTGAATTGGAATATTTGATATAATAAGGGTTCCATATAACCGATGCATACTCTAAGTGCGGTCTTACTAGAGCTTTATAAAGTACAAGGTAAGTATCCGCTTTTTTAAATGTCTGTCTTAGCCGACCTAATGACAAATCCTAACATCCCGTAAGCTTTTCGGACTATATTCTCTATATGAGCGTCAAAATGTAATTTTTCATCATAGGTAACTCCAAGATCTTTAGCGGTTTGTACCTTCGTTATTTCTGTTTCACCTAAATTGTACGTATTGTTAATATATTTTTTTCCTATTTTTCGTAAAACTAATTTGCATACATTTATCGGCTGCTAATTGTAACTTGTTTTGCATACAATATTCATAAAAAGAGTCCAAATCAGTTTGAACCAGTTTGCTATCGTAGTCGTTATTAATTCTTTTATATATTTTTAGGTCATCCGCGAATAATAAGAAATTACAGTTTGTAAAGCACTTTTGAATGTCGTTAATAAATATACTGTAAAGCAAAGGCCCTAAAATTGAGCCCTGAATCACTCCGGACGTCACATTTGCCAGATTTGACCTGAACCCGTTAATGACAACGACTTGTGTTCTGTTCGTTAAGTAGGATGTGAACCAGCGCAACAAATTACCATGAATGATGATGCAAGCTTTTTGAGAAGATATAAGTGATCTACCTTATCGAACGCTTTGCGAAAATCAGTAAATATAACGTCCACTTGTTCCGCTTTATCCATGGATTTGAAGAGATAGTCCGTATTTTCTAAGAGGTTAGTGACCGTCGATTTATTTTTCATGAAACCGTGTTGTTCTGGTAGTATGTTAATTTCGACAAGCGGGTATACGACGTCATGAATTAACGCTTCAAAAATTTTTGGTATAATAGATTGTACCGATACTGGTCTGTAATTAATTACTTGGGATTTAGACCCTGACTTGTGTATAGGCGTCACGTGTGATATTTTCCAGCATCGAGGAAAAATTCCGGATTATGGGCATGCACCTCCTAATGCGTCTTTACGCATAGTTAATAGGAGAGGCCTACGTCCAACAGTGGACTATTATAGGCTGATGATGATGATGACGCACTGCGGTTTTTAAAAAGCGGTTCCGCTACCGCAAAAAATGCAACGTACGACATTTTTTATAAGCGCACGCACTTGCGATTTATTTCAGTGACTGATTTTAAAAACGCAACTTGCTACATTTTGATTTGCGGTTTGCAACCGCGTGTTTTTATGTATCCCTTCATGTAGAGCAGCGCCCCCACTGCGGTTCATAAAAAGCGATTTTTTCGTCAGTTCGGCTCACAGAGCAGTGAGGTGTGTTCTCTGGTGATATAGCTTTACGAAAGTTTGTCGTTTGTCGACAAAGTGGTTGACATAAAATAACATTCGTTCGAATTCCAACTCTAGCTCGTTATCAATTAAGTTGAAGATCACAACTATGACAATAACGAGTCAGGTTCGTGATTGGCTGTAAAAGGGTTAAACGTAAGTTTACGCGATTAAGACCCGTTTGTCTTTAAAATGATTGATAATCGTGAAAGTTTAAATCAATACGGTTCAAAATTCTTTTCATTATCTTATTTTGTGTCCCTAAAAACCTGACGCAGTGGTGAGTTTTGTATGAAATTATATTTTGTTTTCAATTTCTGATGTATGGATTAAAATCTGGCGTGATAAAGAAATACAAGTGCACCGGATTTGTTTAATATACTGAGTCGAAACAGCAATTAAAAGCGTGCCAGAGTGGTATGAAACAAGACAATGAAAATAATTTTGACCCATATAAAAGTGGATTAAATTTAGCCTACAGTGAGACTTCTGCTCTTATTTATTCTATGATCTAGCTAAGAATAAGACAAAATAAGATAAGATAAGTTACCTCGGGCACGTGTCCCGGCGCCGTGGGCCAGCCCTGGTACTGCAGTTGTCTCACTACGCACACGTCTCCGCTCTGTAATAGTACATTACTATAGAGGACGGGAAACGAAGGGTTACAGGCCAAGTAGATATATCTGGCCGAAGGAACTGAGGCCAGATAGGAATACGCGGCCTGTAACCCTGTTTCTCGCCGAGATTTGTATAGTGCTTTTCTCAAACTTGCCATGAAATAAAACGAACTGATTTCGCCGAACCATACTATTTGATTTGTAAATAAACCAATAGTACAGTATCGTACAACATGCGTACAACATTAAAAAAAACATTCGTGCCTAATTTTATTTTTTTAAACTGTTTGAGGTATCCTTTTACCTGGTGGTATAGACATTAAGTAGTTCTTAGGTTATTTTTTTTTTCTGTGGCTGAATGTCAAGACATAGTGTCACAATTTGACGTTTCAAAACAAAAGACAGTTTGTTTGCAGTCCTAGGTGTGAAATAAATACATGAAATCTCTTTACATATCATCTTAGCATATGCTACCGGATACATAGTATTTCCGGGTATAATTTAAAGTAAGTAACATCAACATTCCGTAGCAAGTTTAGAAAAAGTACATTACAACAATATTAATACATAATGTAATTACAATCTCAACAAAAATTATGATTTCCAATTTTATCCTCATAACGCACAATAATACCGTTATCGAGGATCTGTCCAGTGACACCTTTATTGGAATGTCAGAAACGAATCCTCGAAATTAACGAATTTAGAAGTTCGCGATAGCACAGCGCGCCGGTTTAAAGGCAGAACCAACTATTTCGGTAAAACATCCTTTGGCAAATAGTGTTCTATGCCACTGACATAAAATACGATTTGTCAAAACCAACTTCAAGGAAATAGTTGGTTCTGCCTTTAACCCGACGAGCGGTAGGTAGTAGGCCAGGTTAAATACGTGCTAGATAAAAAAAAACTTGGGACATGTCACACAAATCAACCTAGTCCCACGGTAAACTCAATTAAGGCTTGTGATGTGGGTACCAGGCGACAATATATATAGTAAATAGATACATATAGACACTTAAATACATAGACAGCCATGACCCAGGAACAAATATTTGTGATAAATAAATACACAAATAATGCCCTCCCCGGGATTCGAACCCGTAACCTCCAGCTTCGTAGGCACGGTCACTACCGACTAGGCTACGGAGGCTGAAAAAGATAAGATATGCCATTAACTTCCGTACATACACTTCACTACAATGAAATTTAAACTTTTCATAAACTCATAAGTCGCATTTCCTTCGTTTGCTTGATTTTACAAACGAAATCACCACTATTCCTTACATAGCAAGATTCGAAATAAGATTTAAAGAAAATAGTATAGTGGGCCATACGAGATTAAAGTTAAGTATCAAGTAACTCTTATTTAGGACTTTTTTTAAGGTTAAGGCTGTCTGAAAATTAGTCAGAGTCAGTTGACACATAGATACCTTATTATTAGTGACTCGGAACTGCCTCCTCGTGTAGTATGGACAAGACTCGCTTTCCTCGTACTGGACTGAGATGTGTTCGTACTGCGCTGTCCCGTCGTCCCAGTAGCGTGGGCACTTGCCTTCGCCCAACTGTGGGATAAAGATTGTGAATTACCACGTTCGACGCTGAAACTGTACTCCTATGCCAGTGACACACATACGTGATCAAAGTAATCTTATTCATATGCCACTAGCATAAATTTAATGAAGTTCTCACACCTACGCCAGTGGCATAGAAATACGAACGTTTTTGACACAAGTGCTGTGTCGCCGGCATGGGAGTACAATCTTTTCGGCCATGCATGCATAAGATTTCTATCAAATAATATCGATCGGCATAGTATTAGCACTTAGTGAAAGAGCATAAAGGCGAAGGTGTTAAAAAATATCAAGAGGTTCTGTTAAAATGTATTTGAGATCCGATCTCAGAGTTGAGTCGAGCGATACATAATACTTTTATTCCGAGCTAAAACAGTGCCCTTTGTTTAACTTGTACAGTCAAAGGTAAAATAAAGTTTATATAAAAATGCTCAAAAATATGTCAACTAAAATTCAGGACCGTTTTTGAAAGGCAATTTAGTATGGCGTGCGTGTCCATGTTTTATTTGTTCGCAGCCTTTGACCATACTCTTAGGGCAAGTAATACATGCATGCACTTACTTCACTTAGCATGACGATGGTGGACACGTTGTGTTCTGAAACCATTCGCCAGAAGTCCACAATTGTGTTGGGCAGCGGGTCTTGCGTGATTATGTACCCGTCTGAATTATCGTAAGCTGGAAAAAAACAATTTTTTTTTTTTTTTTTTTTTTTTTTTTTTTTTTTTTATATGAAATAGGCTTACTCATGGCCACAGACTAGCCAAGGGCAGAGACGTGGCCTACGATGGAGTGAGTTTGCCCAGAAGGTGCCTATTCACCCTTGACTTGAAGGTTGACGGGTTATATGATCTTGGAAATATAGATATAAATATATTTTTAGGTATAAACAAGATTACATTAAATGCAAGTGTGAAAAGTAAAAAAAATAAAAGAATTTTACTGTAATGTTAAAAATGATGTAAGATCCTGCTCAAATAAGCTACATTAGAGACTACGTTCAAGGTTTGAACGTGATGACAAAAAATAGGTACTTGTGTTAAATATGAGCCTTTGAAATTGGATGGGAAAGTCCATTTTAAACTCTGAAAATATTAAAAAAGTAATGATATTTAACATATAATATAAATAAAAATTAACATATATTTATTTTCAAAACTACAATTTAAATACATAGATTAAATCTAACTAATCTACTTAACCTAACCTATATCTAAGATTGGCCCTTGTGGCATTGTACCGAGGACGCTGGCGGCATTTCCTCGCTGTATCGCAATACTGATGCGTTGTGCGAGGAAGTCGCAAGCTCTTCGGTCTTTAGTTACATCAACCAGACGTTTCGCGATTTCAGCAAACAATTCAGTGGCGTTATAGGAAATAAATCGAGCGTTATAGGAAAGTTGGACATAACTAAAATGATGTGCACTTATATTGTAGTATGTTGGCTTGTTTATTTGATATTGAAGTAGTTTTACAGTAATATTTATACAATTTAGCGGTCTTTCTACATATAACATGACATGATATAACAAAAAAAAAAAGAGTCTATTATCTATTTGCGCGTGATTTATCTAACATTATGCAGGATATTTATTCGGTTAAGGGTCAATTTCATCAAACTATTATTTGAATATCGCTTACTCTCGGATAGTAATGTCTAAACTCCATAGTAATATGACACTAGTATCCGAGCATAAGCGTTATCCTTCGAAAAAAAGTTTGGTAAAACGCAGCCTAAATCTCCACAGACAGGTAGCGCTTATTACCATAACAGGTCGGTAAACATTTTCTGTATTTTTTTAGTGTACTTATATATAACATTGTATAACGGACATGACGAATCTACACCGTGGTCTCTAATAACCCGAAACATTTTAACTGTGTATTCCTGACCACATTTAGAAACTATAATGTCGTATAAACTTTTCTGGATATCGCCTAGTTTCAGAGTTATTACCAATTAAAAAAAACATATTTTCTAATTGTTACTCAGCAAAAAAGGTCTTTTTAACGGCGTTGGTGCCATTATGGAGAATAGTCTCACTAACCACATTAATAGATGTCAAAAAAAGAGAAATAAAAAAAACTAAAAAATGAGGTTTTTGTTAAAAAAAAAAAACCTTAACACTCATTGTAAGTGCTAGTTTTACGACTAACATTTACTTTTTATGTTAAAATACATTAAAAAAAAAAATTTTTTTTTCGCCAAAAATGACAAAGGTCATATAATTTTTTTTTGTTCTTACATCAAAAATGCGATACAAACTAAAAATGGATAAAAGCTTACCTTCAATGAAAGATGCGTTGATATACGTGGAATAATGCAACGGTGGGGCAGGTGCGAGTATGACACGGTTGCGGTCGTACGGCAGGTAGTCCGGGCTTCGATTCCTGGACCTGGCCTCTTCTACTGAGCCCGCTGAGCAGGACTTTAGGGGCTCTGTGACTGGTGGGTTCATCATTTTCTGTGGAAACGAAATAGTATGAGTCGTATAACTCAACAGTATAAAAGCAATTTTATTAATTTAACAAATGCAATCATGCAATGCAAGGAACGGAACATGAAACAGGTTTCAATATCACGGTTCATAGTACATTACGACACATGTGCGAAAAAACATAAAATTCGAAACGAGTGGCGGGAGACAGAGTGTTTTAAATCGACACGAGTTACGAATTTCCTTTTTGCACGTGTCTCGTACGATGTTTTTTAGTACAGATGGCCCTCCGAAGTTTTGTTCCTGACGTAAAATGAGTCACTTCTCGCACTAGAACCTAAAAAAGGCACCCATCTATACTAAAAAAATAATATCTGATCAGCAAACCATAGTATAAAATCCAAGAATTGGAAGAAGTGAGAAATGGATTATCCATTTGAACTAGCAAGTTGTTAAAATTATCATATATCAACATTAATATTGTTATTAAGATTTAGACTAGTTGATGTTTTCTCTTGTCATATTGAATTAATAATTAAAGTTGCTATACCCTCCTACGGTTATGTTATTGATAAGCACCAAATGTCCTACACATGAAACTACAATTCTACATATTTCGAAAGACGTAGGATAGTTTATTATCGATAAAATCGCCCGTGTATATACCTCCTTTGCCTCCTTGGCCGTGTGATGACGGCAGTAAAAATATATTTGTCACTCCAACTCTTCCCGTGCGTGTCGTAAGAGTCGACTAAGGGATTCGAAGTGTCACTGAGTTTTTATTATCGAAGATTG
The DNA here is from genome assembly GCA_025490895.1 of Thaumatotibia leucotreta. Lineage (NCBI taxonomy): Eukaryota > Metazoa > Arthropoda > Insecta > Lepidoptera > Tortricidae > Thaumatotibia > Thaumatotibia leucotreta. The sequence goes on from JALPQI010001716.1 coordinate 57,960, forward strand.
ATGATCAGCAGCATTATCATAGTGGAGTGGTACTACTGTGATCGCCAGCCTGCTTACTCAGCGTGGTGCTTTTAGGCATTTACCTCCTGTCTCTATACGCTTAGGTAATAGAGGCCTTTGAACAGCAGTGGCCTGATTGTGATGTGCACTGGACGACGCAGCGTGGGAAGGGCCCCCACAAGATGGAGTGACGACCTGCTAAAGGTTGCGGGTACCCACTGGACACGGGCAACTTTGGACCGATCTTTGTGGCACTCTCTGGGGGAGGCCTATGTCCAGCTATGCTATTCTCATATTCACACATTCGACGCTGCGTTCGTTAACGAGCTCGACGTCAAGACAGTTTTGTCTAAAATCCTAGCTGTTTTATTTGACATTAGGAATCGAGGCTGTGAGCGAGGTTGTGGGCGAGTTCGTCGCTGTTTTTCGTTAGAGAATACGAAGTTCGTACATTAAACGTCAAACTCTCGACGCAGTGTAGTTCCAGCTCACGCCGCATTCGTCGCCGAGCACTAGTGTCGTTTAAAGTACATTAGTGAATACCATTTTTAGGCGCTGCCGCAGCACTGACACAGCGCTGACAGCAAGGCGGTTTCCTTAGTGAATAACACTGCAGCAATGGACGTCATTAGGCTGATGATGATGTGATGTGTATATACCTCGAACTGCCCCTCCATGAGACACTTGTCGGCGCCTTCGGCAGTGTTCCGCAGCCGGTCGATGCTGGACTTGAGTCTGGAGGCGGGGATCTCCGTGTCGTAGTGTACTCGACTAACGCTCGGTATACGAGCACGTATTGTTTCTGTGTATATACCTCGAACTGCCGCTCCATGAGACACTTGTCGGCGCCTTCGGCAGTGTTCCGCAGCCGGTCGATGCTGGACTTGAGTCTGGAGGCGGGGATCTCCGTGTCGTAGTGTACTCGACTAACGCTCGGTATACGAGCACGTATTGTTTCTGTGTATATACCTCGAACTGCCGCTCCATGAGACACTTGTCGGCGCCTTCGGCAGTGTTCCGCAGCCGGTCGATGCTGGACTTGAGTCTGGAGGCGGGGATCTCCGTGTCGTAGTGTACTCGACTAACGCTCGGTATACGAGCACGTATTGTTTCTGTGTATATACCTCGAACTGCCGCTCCATGAGACACTTGTCGGCGCCTTCGGCAGTGTTCCGCAGCCGGTCGATGCTGGACTTGAGTCTGGAGGCGGGGATCTCCGTGTCGTAGTGTACTCGACTAACGCTCGGTATACGAGCACGTATTGTTTCTGTGTATATACCTCGAACTGCCGCTCCATGAGACACTTGTCGCCTTCGGCAGTGTTCCGCAGCCGGTCGATGCTGGACTTGAGTCTGGAGGCGGGGATCTCCGTGTCGTAGTGTACTCGACTAACGCTCGGTATACGAGCACGTATTGTTTCTGTGTATATACCTCGAACTGCCGCTCCATGAGACACTTGTCGCCTTCGGCAGTGTTCCGCAGCCGGTCGATGCTGGACTTGAGTCTGGAGGCGGGGATCTCCGTGTCGTAGTGTACTCGACTAACGCTCGGTATACGAGCACGTATTGTTTCTGTGTATATACCTCGAACTGCCGCTCCATGAGACACTTGTCGCCTTCGGCAGTGTTCCGCAGCCGGTCGATGCTGGACTTGAGTCTGGAGGCGGGGATCTCCGTGTCGTAGTGTACTCGACTAACGCTCGGTATACGAGCACGTATTGTTTCTGTGTATATACCTCGAACTGCCGCTCCATGAGACACTTGTCGGCGCCTTCGGCAGTGTTCCGCAGCCGGTCGATGCTGGACTTGAGTCTGGAGGCGGGGATCTCCGTGTCGCCGTAGTGCGCGTATTCGACTAACGCTCGGTATACGAAGACATATTGTTTCTGAAATGAAAAATTGGTTGCCTGTAAAGTCGGTATACGGTCGAAAGTTTTACGTGACAACGCTCTTAGGCGGGCTAACCATGCCCGAGTGGAAGGGACGCGTGCCTCCACTCGCTCTCATTGTGAGCGCATAGCGTGAGCGGAGCGTAACGCAGTTTCTTGAAGTGTCACCCGGCAAACCAATTTATAAGACGTTGTCACGTCAAAAATTATATATCAACAACAACATTCACTATGGAGTTTCAGGAACCTAGAATAATCTCGCGCCAGGCGTTCCAAAGTCACGGGACATAAAGGGTGTTCGGTGCAATGCACCTTCAACACGTTTTGTGCCGCGTGCGGCGCGTGCGCCGGCTCAGCAGAATACGCGTTGACCAATAGTTCGCAATAACCCAAATTCAGTGCACTTTTCGGATCCGAACCGGCCGGGTGCATTCGACCGAACATTAACATTTTCAACATATTTTTAAACATTCATACAACTTTAATATTCATTCATTTAACACTTTAAGAACAATAAACATTTTCTCTACTTTCCTCTCGACTTTTAACATTCATCGCGAGCCCGCATCCGAATATGGTCCTTCGAACTTAGGGCCTCGCGCGTTTTGATACCGTGGTTGATAAAGCCGTGTGAGGTGAACGAACTTTCAACGAGTGAGTGCTGCAGCGATCGGAGCCATTGGGGGAGAGGAGTAGCAGAGTCTCAACAGCAACAGTGGTGGTATTGGCAGTAACAGAGCAACGCAAGGAGATATTCAAGTAAGATCTTTCCTTATTATACTGCACCTTCGTCAGTAAAGATGGCTTACATTCAGCGTCAAGGAGAGATTCAACAACGGATGGAGACATCTTTCTCTAACTTTAAGAAAGATAGCTCGACTCGAAAGGCGAAGCATGAATATTTTAAAACACGTTTAGACGAGTTAAGCGAATTGTGGAATGAGTTCCAGTTTAACCACGAACAGATAAGTATGGTAGAGAGTCGTTCCAATTCGTATTTCACGGAAAGAATTTATGAGAGTACAAAGGAAACTTATACTAGTTTCCACGCGAAGCTGACAGCAGGCTTGCAGGGATTACAGGAGAAGAGCTCCGAAGCCAAGATCGACCTGAATCCTTCAGATACGAGCGCATCTACAACTCTCAACAAGGACCTGGTGGATACATCCGCTAAGAGCGATAAGCCAGCATCCAGCGCCGAGGTAAGAGATAAGGAATTGGGTAAACAACAGAGGGGAACAGAAAGTAAGATGGACGAAATGATACGCAAACAGCAAGCCAACATAAAAGCTTTCGCGCGGACCGTGAATAGCATTCAGATTTATTTATTAGAGGAGAAATGGGAGCTCGAGGATGCTCTCAAGTCACTGGAGGCTCGTTGGTCAGTTATTGATAATTTGCATTGGGAAATGGAAAGCGAAGGCCTTCAAAGCGATTCAACGTATGAAGGTATGTTTAACATGCATGAAAAAACTTACAACATGATGAAGAAAAACATTAATAAAAAGGTATGGTCAGTGAAACATAAAGTAAAATCAACACCTGTCTTAGACATTCCTATATTCTTTGGGAGTTATAATTCTTGGGTATCTTTCAAAGATTTATTCAGTGAGGCAATTCATAACAATTCAGCTTTATCAAACGCTCAAAAAATGCAATTTTTAAAGTCAAAAGTAAAGGGAGAAGCGGAAAGGCTAATTCAACATCTTCAGATAAGTTCGGAAAATTATTCAGTATGCTGGGACATACTTAACAATAGATATAACAACACTAAATTAATTTTTAACTCTCACCTTAACATATTATTTGGGCTCCCTATAATGCAACAACAGTCGTTAGCTCAGATAAAGAAGCTGCATGACACCGCGACTGAGTGCCTGCATGCAGTCAAGAATCTAGGAGTAAACATCGATACGTGGGACCCGTTGGTGATTTACATTTTAACCCAAAAACTAGACCCAGAAACGCATAAGGACTACATAGAATCATTGAAGAATTCAAGGGAATTGCCGGTGCTAAAACAATTCTTTGATTTCCTAGAAGGAAAGTTTACGAGTCTAGAAACATCCCGCAGGAAGCAAGAGGCTACAATCAACAGATCGAACTTTAACAACACGAAGAAACCAAATCAGTCATACAATAATCGACCATATCACAACAACATTAGTGGCACCAACAAGGGCTACGGAAATGTAACAGTTGCGAAAACTATGCGCGTTTCAAGTATCAAATGTCCATTGTGCAAGTTTCCGCACGGGATCTACAGCTGTCGACATTTTTTGCAGATGCCGGCAGAAAAAAGACTCCAAACGGTCAATAAACTCGCTTTGTGTATAAATTGCTTATTTAGTCACAATGGAAATGCTTGCAATTCGAATAAAACATGTCAGAGATGTTCGAGTCAGCATAACACATTAATGCACGAGGCATGTGCAAGAAATGCAACATCAACAGCTCAGCCATCGACCTCAACTTATGCAACGAATGCAATTACTTCAAATACTGAAAACAATAGCGTAACAAACATTTCACAAACTTCGTTTTGTGAAACTTTACTAGCTACCGCTATGCTGAAAACGAAAGCCGCGGATGGCACCTACCACACCTTTCGGGCCCTGATCGACCCAGGCAGCCAAATTTCACTTATAACAGAACGAGCCGCTCAAATACTTAACATAAAACGAGACAAGTGTTCTGGCGTCATCTACGGAATAGGAGAAAAAGAAAACGACTGCAAGGGCAAGCTGAAAATACAATGCATGTCGATGTACAATAATTTCGCATTTAATGCAAAAGTCTTTATAATGAACAGAGTGGTGAAAAACATACCTGGCGAGACCTTTCCAAAACCTTCGTGGCCTATGATCCAGGATCTTAACTTGGCCGATCCGGACTTTAACGTTAGTCGTCCGGTAGACCTGCTTTTAGGGTCGGTGGTACACGCTCAGATCATTTTAGAAGGAAAAATAAAGGGTGAAAACGAATGGCAGCCCTTAGCGCAAGAGAGCCAACTCGGATGGCTTTTGAGTGGAAACGACGAGGAAGAGCTAGAGACCTACCATTGTAATATAGTTATTAACAACTTGGAGGAGATACAACAGTTTTGGGAGGTAGAAGATATAGCAGAAGAAGGGAATTTATCACAAGAAGATATGGAATGCATGAAACATTTTGAAGAAAACACGAAGAGAACAGTTGACGGTCGGTACGAAGTGCGTATACCTATGAAGCCGAATTTCGAAGACAAATTAGGTGAATCTAGGACAAAAGCAATCGCTCAATTTAAACACTCGGAGAAAAAGCTAAAGAAGCATAGTAAATTAGCGGAAGCATACAGAGCGTTCATGAAAGAGTACAGCGACTTAGGGCATATGAAAATTGCCGTAAAGGACAACAAAATAGAGTACTTTCACCCACATCACATTGTGGAACGCGCAGAATCACTTTCTACTAAGTACCGGGTTGTTTTTAATGGTTCTAGCAAAACATCAACAGGATACTCCTTAAACGACTTGATGTACAGAGGCCCAAATTTGCAAAAGGATTTACAAACATTATTACTTAAATGGAGGCAGTACGAGTTTGTGTTCTGCGCCGACCTAGAAAAAATGTTCCGACAAATCCTCGTCCACGAAGATGACCAGCCCCTTCAAAAAATCATCTGGAAAGATGAGCACGGGGCGCTAACACCATTTCAGCTTACTACCGTGACATACGGAACAAAAAGTGCAAGCTATTTAGCCATGATGACGCTAAAAAGGCTGGCGCGTGACGAACGAGAGAACTACCCAGAAGCGTCCAAAATTTTGGAAGAATCATTCTATATGGACGACCTTATACATGGGTCGCACTCTATACAACAATCAATAAAGCTGATTAACGACATAACCGAATTATTAAAAACAGCAGGATTCAACTTGCGGAAATGGTCGTCGAATAAACAAGAAGTGTTGGAACACATACAAAACAAGCAAGATGAGCAGAACTTGTTAATCAATTTTAAACAAGATGACATATCTAAAACACTCGGATTATGTTGGAATTCCGCAGAGGACAGTTTCACCTTTCAGTGTAAGATTGAGAAACGGAAGAACAAACCAACAAAACGAACACTCTTATCTGATATTTCCAAGCTCTTTGACCCGTTAGGCTGGCTCGCCCCGCTTAGCACCAAGCTCAAAATACTATTCCAGAAAGTTTGGAAACACTCAATTCACTGGGATCAGCCAGTACCAGATGAAATATGCATGGAATGGTCCAAAATACAAGAAGACATACACCTAATCAATGAATGTAAAATACCTAGATGGCTATTATGTAAACTGAATGACGCTATTCAACTACACGGATATTGTGACGCATCGCTGGAGGCGTACGCCTGTGTGGTATATGCACGAATTGAACAGCAGACCAACCCCATTCTCGTCGCAGCGAAAACAAAAGTCGTCCCAAGCAAGAAACAATTAACACTTCCGAAGCTCGAGTTATGTGGAGCGCATCTACTATCGAAGCTGATGGCAAAAATTACAACATCTTTACAACAGCATACAGTACAAACATTCGGCTGGTGTGACTCTAAAATTGTTCTTGGATGGTTGCAAGGTCAACCCAGCCGCTGGAAACCATTCGTCGCTAACCGCATAGAACAAATAAAACAGGTGATGCCCGAAGAACAATGGCGTTACGTAAAATCGTCAGAGAATCCCGCGGACGCTGCAAGCAGAGGGCTAACAGCATCGCAATTGAAAGATAATTCTCTATGGTGGTCAGGGCCGACTTGGTTAGCCGATTTTCAGATAGAGCTTGAAAGTTCTCATAAACAAACATATACTACAACAGAAGAGAAAAAAAAATCGTACACATCAAATATAGGGCAGAACAATAACGAACAAAACATAATACACAACTTATTAGAAAAACATAGTTCAATTACCAAAGTAACAAGAATCGTGGCCTACATACTGAGGGCATTCACTTTGAAGCGTAAAGGCTTACCAAGCTATCTCACATTACAAGAGTTGAAGAAAGCAAAGTTAGCTATAATTCGAAGCGTTCAAAACAAGGAATTAGGAGCGGATATTGAACATTTACGGATAAACAACAAAGTCGAAACAAGGAGCAAACTTTTCTCATTATATCCATTCATGGATAACAACAGCATCCTTCGAGTGGGGGGTCGCCTCGAAGGAGCCCATTTACCTTACGAAATGAGACATCCAAAAATCATTCCTAAGAAATCACGTCTTGCTACGCTACTAATAGAAAGCGCCCACTTGGAAACATTTCACGGAGGAGCCAAGCTAACTGCAAGCAAACTGCGAGAGGAGTACTGGGTGATCGGCGGGAACAACAGGGTCAAACAACAAGTTAGAAAATGCATCAAATGTCAAAAAATCGATGGGAAAAAACAATACCAGCTGATGGGCGATCTACCAACAGCTCGTGTCAATGAAGCAAAACCATTTTTTCACACTGGAGTCGATTACACCGGGTTCGTCGACATAAAAACAAGCAAGGTACGAAACAGCAAAACATTGAAGGGTTACATTGCAGTTTTCATCTGTATGGTCACCAAAGCAGTACATTTAGAACTTGTAACAGAATTAACAAGCTCAGCATTTCTAGCAGCTCTAAGGAGAATGGCCGCCAGAAAAGGGGCTCCGAAACACCTATACTCAGATCAAGGAACCAACTTTATCGGCGCCAATAATATTTTGAAGCAACAGTGGAAAGAAATTCAAAACACATTCGACGATAACTTCCTAGCAAAAATCGCCGAAATGGAGATCGAGTGGCATTTTAATGCCCCGTCCTGGCCTAGCGCTGGCGGGCTCTGGGAAAGAGCAGTCAGAAGCCTAAAACATCATTTAAAACGAGTAGTGGGTGAACAAAAACTTACTTACGAACAATACGCAACAGTTTTGGCCCAATTGGAAGCTTGTTTAAATTCCCGCCCACTATGCCCCCTGACCGAAAACATTGACGACTTAAATACACTGACTCCAGCCCACTTCTTACAAGGTAGAGCAGGAGTCACAGTAATGGAAACATACGAAGACGCACGCACAAAATGGAACTTAACACAAAAAATATTCAGTGACATTTGGAGAAGGTGGAAGTCTGAGTACTTAACTCTGCTCACAGCAAGGCAGAAATGGTGCGATCCTCAGAAAAACCTAGAAATAGGGGACATTGTGGTCATACATGAAGATAATTTACCAGCAGGGAAATGGGCGCTAGGGCGAGTAATCGACGTACACGCAGGACAAGACGGATATGTGAGAGTTGTAACCCTAAAAACGGAAAAGGGAATACTGAAAAGACCCGTAGTTAAGCTCTCCGTTTTGCCCCTAGAAAAATCTAAACAAGAGGAGGAACCCGCCGAACAAAGTTTCTCAAAACAAAAACAAACAAGAAAACCAGCAAAAAGAGGACACATGGCAACGTTGTTGATGATGTTCATTTATTTGCTCACATTTTTAGCATCTGGAAATTGCGTCCAAATGACGTCTATCAATGAAGGTCAAGGATTGTACTTTGACAAGCTAGGAACAATGCAGCTAGTTCGCGATGAATGGAAATTAGTCGCATACCACGATATGAGTCCTTTCTGGGAAGGTGTTTCGGCTTACAAAAAGTACAACGAACAATTGGAAACCATTTGTAAACAAGTAAGCAATCTTTCGCACTGTGACGTCATACTTCTTCAATTAAGACATTCATACGATGAACTACAACATTATAATAAAGTATTATCCAGACATCAGCTAAAACAACAAACAAGAAAGAGACGGGGATTTTTCAACGGAGTCGGGAATCTAGCTAATTCATTATTCGGAGTCTTGGATGACCGCTTCGCTCAACAGTACCAAAATGACATTAGTAGCATCAAAAGCAACGAAAAACATATCGTCACTATGTGGAAAAACCAAACATCCATCGTGGAAGCCGAATACAACATGCTCCAGCGAACAAAAGAAACCATACAAAAACAGCACAAGTTAATACATCAACATTTACTTTCTCTAGAAAAGGGCACCACAGCCATGGAGAAAGAGATAACAGTCGCAGAGAGCCTGTCTCAATTTACAGTTGTAGCCATGGCCGCAAACAATTTATTAACCCACCTTAGAACAATACAAGACATGTTATTAGACACCATAACTAACATTTATAATGACAGGATGAATATACATATTATTAGCCCAGAACAACTACAAAAAGAATTAAACATTATTTCCGGCCAACTTCTAAATGATCTTACCCTACCAGTCGACAACACACAAACAAACCTACAAAGCATCTACCAAGTATTAAAGGTAAAAGCAAGAATGACCGACCAATATATGATATTTGAAATTCGTATCCCATTGATTACACGTGATCGTTACGACCTTTACAGGATTATTCCGGTCCCGCATAGCTTAGGCAGAAACATGATATCTGTTGTGCCCATAGAAAAATACGTAGCAATGAACTTTCAAAAGGACGCCTACATGCCAATACAGGAAAAAGATCTTGAAATTTGTACGATACGAGATATGTCCACGTACATGTGCTCCCTTAAGGTACCAATATACAAAATGAGCACCGACCAAGATCTGTGTATACAAGACGAAAAGGTAAATTTACAATGTAAAACAAGCATAGCCGCGTGCCAGAACAAGTGGATTAGTTTATCAAAGTCAAATCATTATTTCTATTTCTGTTGCGACCGGTGTCAGTTACGAACAATTTGCACCGATCAAGTTACATCACAAACATTAGTACGCGCCAACATTATTTACATCGAGGAACATTGTGTTGTAAAAACAGAAAACTTCGCAATTCACACGCACATGAACATGCAAAGCAGAACAAATTTAAAGTACACCATAGCCGCACCAGAAATCGACCCAATAAACCACATAATAAACATTACTATAGAAAAATTCGAAAACAGCAGTTTGATCTTTAAGGAAACTGACGAAGATAAAAACATAGAAAAAGAAATAAAAACGCTAAAAGAAATTCAATTTCCCGACGAGACCAACTATACTATACATAATGTACACCACTACACTGCCATATACTGCCTCTTTATCATGATTATAATTATGGCAGCTATATTAATTTGCCGAAAAAATAATTGCCAATGGAAACTTCTAAGACCTCCGGCAACTACTGCAAATCCAGAGGAACGAGCAGCAACAGACAGCATCTCCATGAGACGCCAAGAGCACCGACCGCCGCCGCCGCCGCCGCCGCCGCCCCGACCGAGCGCGAGCGCGGTCTCCACGCCGTGTAGTGTACGTCGTACCAGCACCGGTGGCATGAGTGATGGCAAGTGTAGTGTTAGTGCGCGATATCGAGCGAAAAGTGTGAGTGAGGGAGAAATAAGCAGTGCGCGAGTGAAAGTGCTCACATCTCACAATCACGAGATGAGTAGATCAACGTATATGGACAGGGGAAGCTCCCCAATTTTAAGAAAAATATCATTCAATGAATAACATTTTAATTTAAGTTGATTGTTCAATCATCTTGTATCATTCTCTTAATTCTTCATCTCATCGTTTGCCCCCCGCAAGATGTTCGGTGCAATGCACCTTCAACACGTTTTGTGCCGCGTGCGGCGCGTGCGCCGGCTCAGCAGAATACGCGTTGACCAATAGTTCGCAATAACCCAAATTCAGTGCACTTTTCGGATCCGAACCGGCCGGGTGCATTCGACCGAACATTAACATTTTCAACATATTTTTAAACATTCATACAACTTTAATATTCATTCATTTAACACTTTAAGAACAATAAACATTTTCTCTACTTTCCTCTCGACTTTTAACATTCATCGCGAGCCCGCATCCGAATAAAGGGAAAGTATGTTAAATATCGTATTTTGCTGAAATAAGACTTTATATTATTTTTAATTATAAGTAATGCTACATTCACAGATTTTCTAAAAATGACTTGCCTTGTCTGGGAATCTTAACCACTCAAATATGAAAAAATAAACATCTCCTGTTTTAATAACGCCAATCGAGAGCATGCGCCTAGAAAAACAATTCTTCTATGTTATAGTTTCTCAGAATAATGAATAAATAAAATAAATAAATATCTTGGGACATCTTACACAAATCGTATTCCAATTTAAATAGGGTAAAATTTAAATTGGAAGAAAATTATGTATGTTCATACCTCTAAAATTAGCTACATATCATAAAAAATCTATGAATGCAATATTACTCGCTATTGAAAATAAGATTTTTACCAAATGAAATGAAATGAAGGATGTGTTTATTTCGGAAAATGGATCCATATTATGTTAGTAAAACTTATTCTAACTTTAAAAAACTGTGTTAATGGAAAGTATAATTATAATTTGACATGACGTGCAGAGACTTTCTGTGAGCTAGGAAAGGGCTGAACAAACAGAACAAGAAAACAGTCTATAAACAATTTTTAGAGCACTTTTTCTTCATGTCCCATAGTGTTGGGACATGAAGAAGGAAGGACGGGTTTTTATATAAGTCAGATTGAGCAACTACAACCAACTGTTCCTCTGCCGGCACAACTGCTTTAGCTGTGTATGGAACGTCCATTTACAGGTGTAGTGAGAAATTACTTGCCTTCGGAAACGTTCGTAAGCACATGCTGTTTCAGGCAGTGTCACAGAGTCTGACTGAAGTAGCATGACAGCTATTACTGTCAGTCTCAGTGAGATAGACGTTTCCGAAGGCAAGTCATTTCTCACTACATCTGTACCTACAATCCTTACAGTAAAGCCTAGTCCACTCACCAAGGACTGCACCAGGAAGTTCCTCTGCCGGCACAACGGCTTTAGCAGTGTATGGAACGTCTATTTACCTACAATCGTTACAGTAAAGCCTAGTCCACTCACCAAGGACTGCACCAGGAAGTTCCTCTGCCGGCACAACGGCTTTAGCAGTGTATGGAACGTCTATTTACCTACAATCTTTACAGTAAAGCCTAGTCCACTCACCAAGGCCTGCACCAGGAAGTTCCTCTGCCGGCACAACGGCTTTAGCAGTGTATGGAACGTCTATTTACCTACAATCTTTACAGTAAAGCCCAGTCCACTCACCAAGGCCTGCACCAGGAAGTTCCTCTGCCGGCACAACGGCTTTAGCAGTGTATGGAACGTCTATTTACCTACAATATTTACAGTAAAGCCTAGTCCACTCACCAAGGACTGCACCAGGAAGTTCCTCTGCCGGCACAACGGCTTTAGCAGTGTATGGAACGTCTATTTACCTACAATCTTTACAGTAAAGCCCAGTCCACTCACCAAGGCCTGCACCAGGAAGTTCCTCTGCCGGCACAACGGCTTTAGCAGTGTATGGAACGTCTATTTACCTACAATATTTACAGTAAAGCCTAGTCCACTCACCAAGGCCTGCACCAGGAAGTTCCTCTGCCGGCACAACGGCTTTAGCAGTGTATGGAACGTCTATTTACCTACAATATTTACAGTAAAGCCTAGTCCACTCACCAAGGACTGCACCAGGAAGTTCCTCTGCCGGCACAACGGCTTTAGCAGTGTATGGAACGTCTATTTACCTACAATCCTCACAGTAAAGCCTAGTCCACTCACCAAGGACTGCACCAGGAAGTTCCTCTGCCGGCACAACAGCTTTAGCAGTGTATGGAACGTCTATTTTCTCAAACTTGCTACGGAATGTTGATGTTACTTACTTTAAATTAAACCAGGAAATACTATGTACCCGGTGTCAATTGCTAAGATGATATGTAAAGAGATTTCATGTATTTATTTCACACCTAGGACTGCAAACAAACCGTGTTTTGTTTTGAAACGTCAAATTGTGACACTAGGTCTTGACATTCAGCCACAGAAAAAAAAAATAACCTAAGAACTAATGTCTATACCACTAGGTAAAAGAATACCTCAAACAGATTAAAAAAAAAAGGCGCGAAGGTTTTTTTTTAATGTACGATACTGTACTATTGGTTTATTTACAAATGAAATAGTATGGTTTGGCGAAATCAGTTTGTTTTATTTCACGGCAAGTTTGAGAAAAGCACTATACAAATCTCGGCGAGAAACAGGGTTACAGGCCGCGTATTCCTATCTGGCCTCAGTTCCTTCGGCCAGATATATCTCCTTGGCCTGTAACCCTTCGTTTCCCGTCCTCTATAGTAATGTACTATTACCTACAATCTTTACAGTAAAGCCTAGTCCACTTACCAAGGACTGCACCAGGAAGTTCCTCTGCCGCCGCAGCTCGGCTACGGTGGTGAACACGGCAGCCCGACGGGTGTGTTTCAGCTGTTCTAGGAGACAGTCCAGGGCTACCAACGTGCCGGTGCGGCCGACGCCGGCTGAGCAGTGGACGACCACTGGTCGGCCCATTAGGTGGGACCATGCTTCGTTCATGCGCTGGAAATTGAACAATACATTCAGTTATTGTCATCAAGTTACACATAACACAATATAATAATATGTTACTGTAATAGACAGCGTGTTTGTCTTCATATGCTATAACTTTAAGGGAAGCTTGTTTAGGTCAAATATAATTAATTTCTCTAAGAAACTAGTGTTTTAACTCGTACTGTTACTGAGTTATTAAAAAAATAAGTTTAATCACTGAACATGTGTATTGCAACCTTTATTACATTCTAATGGTACTTATTTTGACATGTGCCGTAAGTCAGCTAAGATTAACTTTTATTTTTTTCTTAAGGTTCTCTCACACTTACCATTTCATTTATTATGTATGAAAACAAAAAAAAAAAAATTTTTTGTCGAATTTTCCAAAAGCCGATATACCAGACAACTTCTATTAATGTCCCAAGTAACCTGTCTAATTTAACGCATATCGAAACGAACACCCTGTATGTGGGTAAGCAAACATTGCATTTATAGAATAGAGGGTAGATGTCGCACCGTCTCTGCCGATCATTAAATGCAATACCGAACGGATGTGTTCTTGTGATCTCCAAGACCCTGGACTCCCTGACCCTTAAGCAGATACTCTTCAGTTACATGATACCCTGTTAGGGTACATTTTCTCAAACTTGCAATGAAATGTTGACATTATGTACGTCAAATTGCACCCACAAATTAGTCTCCAGTTCGATAACTGAACTTGATATAGGGTTACCCTACTAGTACCTGGCCACTCTCCAGTAACTGGACTTATATAATTAGAATTCATTTTGGAAGAGGGAGAATGATTAACAAGGACATGATAGATCGTTTTAAAATGCATTCTAACAAAAAGCAAATAAGAGTTTATTTTTATTTAAGGTGTTCGGTTACTGGTGAGTGCCAAGTTACTAGCAATTTACCAAATGTTATGGAATTTTGTAACTACTTTGCTGTCCTAGTACTGCAGGCATATACGAGGAGTGTCTTTTCAAAAGGGATTATTTTCCCTTTGTCGATAGCGATTATTTATCTTACGAAAACATAGAAAAAGCCTTTGTTGACGAAGTGGAAATAAGCTCATTTGAAAAGACACTCCTCATATAAAAAAAGGACAGTTAACATTGTTTCAAGTGACAGAAAATACAGTACGTTAAAGATATCGACTCGAAAGATACCGATTAATGTCAAGGCAATAAAGTCGTTAGCCGTGTAAATATATGTCGGAGTCTCGCTTCAGTTGGTGCAGACCTGTACGACACGTCGAGTCATCGGACGCCAGAATTGTGTCATTTACAATGATAACAGTTTTGCTTGCAATGTTTACAATTAATTTGCTAAGAGTTACTAAATCTAGAAAACGATAAGCAATGTATTGCTTGGAGTGGTCTTCGCTTTGGTCCATGCTGCAGGTAGATGATAAAATCCGGTTGAGATCTACCCGCCCCCTGTGAAGCAGGTAGTTTATGACCTGACAGTATAAAAGGTCACTAGCGCTGTTTTCATGACGCATTTGCATTCGCGCGTTAGACTTAGAATGAAGTCATTCTTGCTTCAGACATTGAAAAGTTAATTCATTCTGATTCCCGCGTTAGACTTCGAAAGATTGATTCTTGCCTAGACTTGGAATAGATTCTGATTATGATCATTCCTTCCTTAAGTCAGTCTATCTTGAGACCGCGAATAGATTTGATTAAGTGCACTCCAGAGTAAGAGGAGTTTGACTAGATTCAATAGTTCGTTAGATTCAGATTCAGATCCTAGCATCCTGACAAAAGACGTTGTTTCTTGTGTTTTGAAAATGGTGAAGCATGGACTCAAACTTAGAACTCTTCAGTCGTTTTCCATTAGTTGTTGTTGTTGTTTAAAGTGTTTTGATTAATCGTGTTTTAAGTGTGTACCTATTGTAATGATCTAAAATTGTAATTACCAATGATTTGAAAAGATTAAAACATACAACCCGCTGAGTTTCTTCCTGGTTCTTCTCTGTTGTGGTTTAACTCTTGCGAACCAGAGTAGTAATAAAAAAAGATCTTAATTCATGTTGTGTTTTCATTATGAGTCCATGCCTACATGCATAAGTGCGTAGATAGCTAAACCATCTCCCTATAGCTCGGCCGGAACCTGATATAAAAGGGCCCTACGCCGAAATATATTATTGGCACTTAAACAGTAATTTCTTTGACGTCGACTGTACCTATGTATGGCTGAGGATGTCAAAATAACAGTACATACAGGTTGTTATAGCAGAGTTGCAGACACACAATGATACTCAATATTCAATCTTTATTGCACTTATAACGTGGTTTACAAGGTGTTACATAGTAAGTTACAGGGACATTAAAATTCTGTTGGCCACAGTAATTTTTGGTAGAGAAGGGAGACTTATAATTAAAATAAATAGTATTCCTGATATCTACGGTACTACTTCAGTGGCTACTAATTAAATATTTGTTTTTTTTTGTTTTCTATTTATACTTTATTTGATAGGTGTCATTCATTCATTTTGTCATTTCATTTTGGTGAATTTATTCGGGGATGGTGGGACAGGTTCTCACCTTGATGAACTTGAGTATGGACTGCGGGTGCTCGGGCGCGGCGAAGTCCTTCCACATGAGGAAGTGGTACTGCCGCACCACGCGCGTATTGCTGTCCTTCACTTCCCTGGGGGATGGTGGGACAGGTTCTCACCTTGATGAACTTGAGTATGGACTGCGGGTGCTCGGGCGCGGCGAAATCCTTCCACATGAGGAAGTGGTACTGCCGCACCACGCGCGTATTGCTGTCCTTCACTTCCCTGGGGGATGGTGGGACAGGTTCTCACCTTGATGAACTTGAGTATGGACTGCGGATGCTCGGGCGCGGCGAAGTCCTTCCACATGAGGAAGTGGTACTGCCGCACCACGCGCGTATTGCTGTCCTTCACTTCCCTGGGGGATGGTGGGACAGGTTCTCACCTTGATGAACTTGAGTATGGACTGCGGATGCTCGGGCGCGGCGAAGTCCTTCCACATGAGGAAGTGGTACTGCCGCACCACGCGCGTATTGCTGTCCTTCACTTCCCTGGGGGATGGTGGGACAGGTTCTCACCTTGATGAACTTGAGTATGGACTGCGGATGCTCGGGCGCGGCGAAGTCCTTCCACATGAGGAAGTGGTACTGCCGCACCACGCGCGTATTGCTGTCCTTCACTTCCCTGGGGGATGGTGGGACAGGTTCTCACCTTGATGAACTTGAGTATGGACTGCGGATGCTCGGGCGCGGCGAAGTCCTTCCACATGAGGAAGTGGTACTGCCGCACCACGCGCGTATTGCTGTCCTTCACTTCCCTGGGGGATGGTGGGACAGGTTCTCACCTTGATGAACTTGAGTATGGACTGCGGATGCTCGGGCGCGGCGAAGTCCTTCCACATGAGGAAGTGGTACTGCCGCACCACGCGCGTATTGCTGTCCTTCACTTCCCTGGGGGATGGTGGGACAGGTTCTCACCTTGATGAACTTGAGTATGGACTGCGGGTGCTCAGGCGCGGCGAAGTCCTTCCACATGAGGAAGTGGTACTGCCGCACCACGCGCGTATTGCTGTCCTTCACTTCCCTGGGGGATGGTGGGACAGGTTCTCACCTTGATGAACTTGAGTATGGACTGCGGGTGCTCGGGCGCTGCGAAGTCCTTCCACATGAGGAAGTGGTACTGCCGCACCACGCGCGTATTGCTGTCCTTCACTTCCCTGGGGGATGGTGGGACAGGTTCTCACCTTGATGAACTTGAGTATGGACTGCGGATGCTCGGGCGCGGCGAAGTCCTTCCACATGAGGAAGTGGTACTGCCGCACCACGCGCGTATTGCTGTCCTTCACTTCCCTGGGGGATGGTGGGACAGGTTCTCACCTTGATGAACTTGAGTATGGACTGCGGGTGCTCGGGCGCGGCGAAGTCCTTCCACATGAGGAAGTGGTACTGCCGCACCACGCGCGTATTGCTGTCCTTCACTTCCCTGGGGGATGGTGGGACAGGTTCTCACCTTGATGAACTTGAGTATGGACTGCGGGTGCTCGGGCGCGGCGAAGTCCTTCCACATGAGGAAGTGGTACTGCCGCACCACGCGCGTATTGCTGTCCTTCACTTCCCTGGGGGATGGTGGGACAGGTTCTCACCTTGATGAACTTGAGTATGGACTGCGGGTGCTCGGGCGCGGCGAAGTCCTTCCACATGAGGAAGTGGTACTGCCGCACCACGCGCGTATTGCTGTCCTTCACTTCCCTGGGGGATGGTGGGACAGGTTCTCACCTTGATGAACTTGAGTATGGACTGCGGGTGCTCGGGCGCGGCGAAGTCCTTCCACATGAGGAAGTGGTACTGCCGCACCACGCGCGTATTGCTGTCCTTCACTTCCCTGGGGGATGTTGGCGCGCTCCCGCTCTCTGGGTCTTTGCAGTCTGGAACATTTGTCATTATTTATTTGTTATATAAAGCAATGTAAAAGAACGACTTCTTAATGAAGATTAGGCTTTCATAAGAAAATCAAGCTTTATAGGCCTTAACTTTTAGATTGTCCACCGGAAAGACTCCGAACATGGGTTTGCGTTTGACCCACATACACGAGCAGGATTAATATCTTAAGAACATTACGGGTCATACTTTACAGATCAAATCATGAACGTTGGCAAGAAAGGGTCGTATGAGTAACAGAAAATGTGTGTGGATGTCAAAATACAGGTTACATGTCATTAAATTGGGTCACAATGGAAGAACAACGCTGGCTTTGTCAGCTGCATGCTGAGTTGTGACTCTTTTGTGGCAGGCTGTCGTTGTGTCTTTATTTGTTAATTATGACTGTGCTTGTCATAAATAAATTTATTTTATGTTGGCGCGCTCCCGCTCTCTGGGTCTTTGCAGTCTGGAACATTTGTCATTATTTATTTGTTTTTCGAGTCCAGGCTAACAAAAAAGGGTACCCGACTACCAATTGGACGTAGTTTAGCGAAAAGGATCCAACCTCAAAAAATTGTCATTGAAAAGAATGACTTTTTGTTTTTGACAGAAGGTTGAAGTTTTATTGACATATTTTTGTGGATTGAATCCTTTTCCCTAAACTACGTCCAATTCAAGATTCACTAGATATCTAGATTGCGAGGCCGTTCGGCGATTCGCTGGTTGGATCAGATTAAGGTAGTAACAACGAAGGTGGTATTTATCGTGAATAAAAATTATTCTATTTATTTCGCTAGGATTTAACCTATTTACTATAATATGATTACCAGATAAATCTCAGATTCGCAATAGTCTTACAAGTATCAAACAATAGGTTTTATGCAATTTAATCCTATTCCCATTTATCTGAACTGAAGGACGGGGCATTGGCAAAACTAACGAAAGAAAAAACCCAAAATAAATCGTCAGTTGACAAGCAAAACTCACTAAGTAACAAATACCTACTTGAAATAAAGCTCTTATCTTAATTCTGTTTTAATACTGATATAAGACGTTGCTAAGAGTAGTGACAGTTTATATAGTGAGTTTTGCTTGTCAGCCGACGAAATGTTCACATCACATCGTCAGCCTATCTCAGTCCACTGCTGGACGTACATCTAACTATGCGTATAGACGCATTACGAGGTAAATACACATAACCGTTATGCAGGCAAGTGGATTGGCGATCGCAGTAATGTGTCCACTATGATGACGCTGCTGCCCATCATCAATCTTCTATCAAAGAATCGTCAGTGCCAGTTCAATGCCTTAGTCGGCTCTTGTGACACCCGCGGGAAGAGTTGGGGTGGTGACAAATGTATACTTACTTCCGTCACTACATGACAAAAAATAAATACTATATACCTCCATTCCTTTTAGCAATGCCGTTGTTTTCCACGATCGGCTGGCCTTCTGAATTGGTGGGCTGCTTCACTATTTTCAACTCCCTCACGATATAATCAGAATATCTACAACAATTAGAACATCATATTATTTCTGTGCCATAAATACACGAGCACGATTATTATATTAATTCACACTTTATAGATCAAATCATAAGTGTTGGCACGAATGGATGGAAAAAGTAACAGAAAATGTGTGTGGATGTCAAACGGGTTGTAAAAACAGGTTACGTGTCATTAAAATGGGTCATAATGGAAGAGTAGCGCTGGCTTTGCCAGCTACATGCTGAGTTGTGTGACCATTTTGTGGCCAACTGTCGTTGTGTGTTTATTCGTTACATAGGTGACTAGATTAAGTTTTAGCCATACATATTGCATTTTAGTGACCCATGTAATTATGACTTTGTCTGTCTACTTGTGCTTGTCATAAATAAACATAATTTAATTGCATTAATTAATATTATTCCATTCGTGCCAACTGTACTGAAACATGAACTCGCGCGTTTATATCCTGACAACTTAGCATACATTTACTATAGCAAAAAATGCAAGTAATTGAATAGTTTTCTTACCGTTTCTCGGAGACATGGTGCACAGTGATGGCACCGAAGGCCCTCGACCCGCGGTCTTCATCCGGCCAGTATTTCGAGCATTTCACCTATAAATAATTAGTACATTAGGACACAAGTGCGAAAAACATGAGTCGAAACGAGTGGCGATGAGTTACGAATTTCCTTTTTGCACGTGTCTCGTACGACGTTTTTTAGTAGTCACGTCTAATAATACCTATGTATACATTTCGAAACGTATGTCAAAGGCATAAGGTTCAAAATCGTATACATATTATTAGAGCAAGTTTTGGACCTAACGTAAAATGAGCCACTTTTCGCACTAGCGCGTAAAAAAGGCACCACCTGATAGTAAAATAGTACATTTCGATGCAAGTGCAAAAAATTTTTTTTCGACGATGGTGAAAGTTGGGGCCCGAGTGAAACGAGGGAGACAATCACCCGAGCTAAAAAGGCTTTACACGTGTATCGAACGACTTTTTTCATAAAAGTGCCTTAAAAAGAGAAATTAACGGCCGCAAAGTTTACTTTTCCGCACTAGTTAGGAAAAATATGTTTTGTATAAAACCTAGCTTAAGAAACTTAACAAACAAATGAGAATAATAATAAGAATACGATCATAACAATTAATCGAGATTTCGGACTGCACCTAAATCCTTGACAATGCGTATGACAGGATGAGGCCTGGGCCCTATCCCACAAACGTTACAATTGTAAATTACAATTTACATATTACATATATGTAGATAATACAAGCGAGCGTATCACAAAAATTACATATTACAAATTTGTATCGGAAAATTTCTACAAATATGTAATTGTAGTGATAAATCTACAATTCGGTGTATCACAAAACTTTACATATTACAAGTGGTTTTCCGGGAAAATTTACATATTTGTAGTCTACAATTGTACGTAAAAGTTTTGTGTTACGATGAATTGTAATAAAATGCGTACAATTTTGTAGAATTGTAGCTACAAATCTACAATTCTATCACCGCGTGTAAAAAGTACAACCTCATTACAAGAGTTCCATTCTACCTTTATGGAGACCGTTCCCTGACGCTATCATTTTAGGAGACAGCGGGTATAAAAATGGTTGCTTTCAAATTCAAATTCAACCCCAAACATACCCGTACAGATACCAAGAAATGCAGCATTAGTACGGTTTTTACGAACTTTTAAATCGATGAGACGGATGGTTGAAAAATCGCTGGGGATTTTAAAGGAAAAGTTTCCATGTTTGAATCATCGAAGACTTCAACACAAAAATGCAAGCATGGTTATTTTAAGTAGTGTAATATTGCATAATATAGAAAAACGTTTAGATCACAATACTATTCAGATGATCACAAACACGGAACAAGATGAAGATGAAAACATCGAACAAAATCATACTGATGACAATCATGGAGACGTCAACGCCATTTAAGTATTACGTGCTGTAATTGAACACTTCAACTAACACGACTGGAAAGCCTGGTGAAGGTCGCAGGAGTCCGCTGGATGCGGGTGGCGCGGGATCGGTCATTGTGGCAAACTTTGGGGGAGGCCTATGTTCAGCAGTGGACGTCTTTCGGCTGATATGATTATTATGATGATGATGATGATGATGATGATGATGATGATGATGATGATGATGATGTTGACTGGAAAGCTGTGTTGTGTTGTGTATTGTGTATACGAAGACATCTTGTGAACATTCATACATTCGCCTAAGACAGCTTAAAACGAGATAAATAAGGGCGATTCGTGACGAGAACAGTAGGTACCTGCTCGTTTCTCCAAACCTTGTTCAATATATTTTCACTTTTTTTAACTCATTTGTAATCTCTTTCCATTTGTGTATTTTTATCATGGGTTAAAGTATTGCTACATCTTCCAAATAAAATCTCTTTATTCTCTAAAATGAGATTCAAAACCGTTATTTTATCTTGAAAACGCATTTTAGAAATTGCACAATAGGAGCCCAGAAAATATCAATCACGTATTAACACAGAAACTTGGAAGGTATTTTTACCGCTTTTTAAAAGGTATCAAACTACCCGCAACATAAAATAAGTTCCTTGTCGAAGAAATTACTGCAAATACAATTCTACATATACAAACATGTAATCTACATATTTGTTAAATTTACAAATTGTAATAAATACAATTTTACATATTACACAAATATGTAAATTGCAAACTACATTGACACACCACCCATGCTTTGTGTTACGGTGATTTGTAATGCATATATTTGTAGAATACAGACTTGTCGCTTCTACATAAGTGTAATATTTGTGGTACGTTTTTATGTAAACAATTCTACAAATTTGTCACATTTTACATATGTAAAGTTTAGTGGGATAGGGCCCTGATTTAAGGTGGAATGTCACGGTCAGCTAGGCACTACTACGCCAATAGATGGCGTTACAGTGCCTAGCTGGTCCGAATTCTACGTATTTTTAAATTTTATGTATGATAATGGAAATATTTTTAATAAGTGATGTGTTTGCCTAAAATAAATTGCTATTTCTAATGTGGCCAACTAAATTTCAGATGAGGTTTAATTTACAAAATAAGTTTATTTGAATAAATACGAAACGCTGTCGCGCTTGCGAAGTATGCACACACACATTCAAACCCTTATTCGTTGACGAAACTGATTGCTTATTGCTTCGGAACGTGTTTTGAACTTGGATTAGTCTAAGTTGGATGACCGTCTGACGCACGTTCATGAGGACCAAGGTTCAAATCTCGTAATATCAAGATATATATTTTTTGCTTTATAAGACTTTTTATTTTTTTATTGATACTTTACCTATAATCACAATTATTCCAGTAATGCCTGTGGCCTATCCCACAAATCTTCACAAGCGTACAATTCTACAAAATTGTATAAATTCCCATACAAAATAGTTGTCAACTTTGTAGAATTGTATGCTTGTAAAGTTTTGTGGTATTGGCCCCTGAACTAGCCACCTAGGTTTAATTTTGGTAACCTTATTTATTTACTTAAAAACGTTTTCAGGTGATGTTATGGCATCCAGTTCCGGTATTTTTTGCATGGTCAATGTGGAATAGACCATACTACAAAAAACCGGACCTGGATGACCTAATAGGTGTACAATCAGATTGGGACGGAATCTATTCTATGACCTCAGACAAGTTTTCATATATGTATAGTTATATATTTGATATTTCTAGTCACTTTAATTATTAGATTCCTTCCCATTCTAATCACGCGCGGAATACATAGATAAAGAAAACAGATCAATTCATAAATTCAGTGTTTTATTTACATAATTTCATATTATTTTTATTTATTCTTTCTGGTTTTAGTAGGTACTATCTCTGTCAATATACAGTTTTTATAAAATATCACTAGTGTTGGAAACATGTTTTCTATAAAAGTTTCGTCGGTCATTTGTGACACCTGCAGTTGGCCTTGGATCTGAAATGAGAATACTCTTTGTTAAAATGGTGTCTGATGATTACTGGAATAAAAAATACAGTTCAGCTTTATCTAGTTAGATGGTGGTGATCCTGACTGCGAAGTTAGGGAGGGAGCCTGGGTTCAAAACAGGTTCAGTGAGTATCTACAAAAAGGTTATAGTTTTAAAAGTTGAAGGCCTGGAACTCATCATCCCTCGGGAAACTAACGTTTCCGGTATTTACATTATAAATATGCTATACAAGTTTCCTGGGTTATTCCAATCCGTGGAGCAGTTGTTTCGAAAACAACAAATATTTTTATTATAATATAAGCATAGTGAAAATATGTAATAAAAAATCTGTTGAAATAGTGGGAGGAAAGATACTCTACCGGACTTACCTTTTAATTTCTCCGTAATATAGTATAATTTCTACAAGGCTTCGCTTACGAGTTGTTCCCGAGCCCGAGTATCGGTGTTTTTTATAGCCTTTCCTTGGCGTTTGTGGCTCAATCCTCATGTAAATCACTGTAGATGCCACGCTATAAAATATTTCAAACAATCGTTAGCAATTTAGCGTCAATTCGGATTATACAAACCAAAGTAACCAAATGACTGCCGGTGATTTTGAAAGAAAGAGTGACGTTTGAATTTAGTGTTGCTGACGTTGCCGTGCCAAATGGATTATACGTTCGGTTACACGCGACTATCATTTAGTACGCACATTTATTTTTATAACATTAAATGTAAGAAGTCCAACCTATAGTAGCGTAAACGTAACTATTATGTATATATTTTCTATACTTAATAAATGGTCTTCTGATACAAAATATAAAAATCAAGCAAATCGATCGAATACGGAATATCACAAAATAGTACGCGGGTTGGCTATTGGGTGTATATATGACCTATAATATGGCAACATTAGCAACGCTTTCCGTTTGATGCAGTTTGATGGAACAAAATAAAATAACAAATTGCACGACATGCGTTCGGTTTGACAGAGCGGCAACGCAGCATTTGTGTTCAACTGGCAACGTCGCTTTTTAACGCACACGCCGAAGATACGATTGGTGTATGACACTGTCGCCGCCGACCCACACATTGACAAATTTGTATTAAAATAAAGTAGTGTTTTAAGCTATTATTTGACCATTTTTATTACGGAAATAGAATTTGCCGCAAATAAATATCAAAATGATTGTGGATGGAAGTGGTTTCATTGTAAAACTATGATCCATTTACCCATATTTGAATAAATCAATTAGTATGAAAAACGAACCACCTTAAATGTAGAAACACAATTTGTTTCTTGGTTGTCAAACTTTTCACATTAGAGTATTGAAAACTTCTGGTGATATTATGATGCAAGTCACAGTAAGTTTTCATTCCCCTCTACATATTTGCAAATAATACTTTAATTGATGTGTGTAATTCATCTCAATTAAGTACATAAGTGATTAAGTACAAATAAAGATAAGATGATAATCAAATAAAGATAACATAAGAACGGTCGGATCTTAGAACATCATCATCATCATCACATCATCGGCCTGAGATAGTTCACTGCTGGACGTAGGCCTCTCCTATTAACTATGCGTATAGACGCATTAGGAGGTAAATGCCTATAATCGCCCCGCTGGGCAAGCGGATTGGCGATCGCAGTAATGAGTCCACTATGATGACGCTGCTGCCCATCATCAATCTTGTAGAATCGTCAGTGACACTTTAATCCCTTAGTCGACTCTTACGACACCCGCAGGAGGAGTGAGAGTGGGAATGTATTCTTACTGCCGTCACCACACGGCGGATCTTAGAATAGGAGCAGTTTAATCTATCTGTGGGGGCGTGTCCAGCAGTGGAAGTGTTGCTGAAACGACGATACCTTGCTGTACTCCTCAAGGTTGGTGAGCATCACGATGAGCTCCAGGCCGTGCTCCCAGATCATCCGCCAGAAGTCGTTGACGGTCGTGTCTGTGGGGCCTTGCGCGCATATGAACTGCTTATGTTCCTGTGAAAAAAGATGATTTATACATATTTTCGAAATAAAAAATGATAAAACCTTTTATCGTTGACTGCACTTTCTTTAGTAATTTTATCTAGTACTCAAAGGAGAGTAACGACGTGTTACGTCGTTTAGTTACAGATGTAGTGAGAAATGACTTGCCTTCGGAAACGCTCGTCAACGTCATGCTGTTTCAGTCTATCTCACTGAGACTGACAGTAATAGCTGTCATGCTACTTCAGTCAGACTCGGTGACACTGCCTAAAACAGCATGTGTTTACGAACGTTTCCGAAGGCAAGTAATTTCTCACTACACCTGTACCAAGTTTTCACTACCTTCAGACTCTTATTTCAGATTTTAAATGGCTTTAGTGATTTTAGTCCCATTTACTAGTTACTTTAGTTGTTTATACAAGATAAAAAATATTTTTAGCGGGCTATAAAATTGTAATTAACAGTATATTAAATAATGATTGGTACAGTTTACATTAAAGATATCAATACGGTTAAAGTGTCAGAAATATGTATACAGGACTTTATTGCCTGAATAACTATTACGGTTGTGTACATGGTCGTGACATTTTGGCATCCGAGCCATAATGATATCTGACCATAGTTATGCAGAAAACGACCAACTTTGATTTTTTAACAATCTGACTTAAGCTTTAACACATTGAGTTTGGTCGCGTTCTGCATTGACAAAAAATGGAAGTTGGTCGTTTTCTGTATAACTACGGTCATCTTTGATGTAAAATGTGCATCTTACGATAGGTCTTTAAAATAACTTTCATGTTTTCGAGCAAGTTTATTATAATTTTTTTTTCTCTAACGTTTTTATTTTATTATACATTCAATCACACATAATTAGGTTAACACTATTGAAAATAATCAATAATATAAAAAAATATTATTGAATCTTTATAGAATCGTTCAGAAATAGTGTAAAAATAAAATAGTTCATTTTTAATAATGAAACAACAAATTAAACCCTATGCTAACTAAAAATAATTTGAATATCATGTAATTTAGTATGAATATCAATAAAAAGTAACTAAGAAAACGTTTCTAAATAACGTTATAATTTATTTAACTGAGCATTTCCTTATGTTTAAATTTTTACTTTCGCTTTAATGCACATGCAAGCAGCGGCTTTGTAAGTAAAATTAATTGTTATTTCAAATACAAACAAAAAAAATCCAGAACGTTATACAGGGTGGCAAATAAGCAAATAAAAAGGGCAGAAGCAACGAAACAGTACCTGATCAGGCTCCGTAGGATCCTTAGAAAGCGGCGGGACAGACAGACACGTTAGATCACACACATATTGTTACACACACGGAAGATAGATGCAGAAATTAAATAAATATTACAGGAATATCATTTTATATCGCAAGTTGTCTAAGACAACTTGTCTTATAGCTCTATTTAACTACAATGAAAGTATAATCCCACAATGTCGTAACAGATGTGCTTACCACGTTTTCTGAAGGTATGAAAATTATATTTTTACCTGATAGCCGTTGTCTTAAGGTTCAAGAAAATGCGGCTCTTCTATTTTTATGTCGTATAATTTGTTAACAATCTTTATTTAAGCGAGTGAGATGACCTTTGTTCAGTTTTATGGCTGAACAAAGCCTAATACTCTCGTCTGCAACAAGTACAATGAAATAGAAAACAAATGATAGAATGACACGGTTGACAGATTGACGAAGACAGATTTTTTTTTCTATTTCATTGTACTGACTACGGAAGAACGCATTAGGGTCTATTCATCCATAAAACTGCACAAACGTCACTTCACTCACTTAAAAAACGATTATTAATAAATTTATAGGAAATAAAAAAGCCGCATTTTCTTGAACCTTAACACGAGGGCTATTAGCGAAAAATATAATATTCATATCTTCAAAAAACTTTACATAGCCAATTTGATACAGATTATCAGAATCGCATTATTAGTCACATACAAGGAAATATCAATCTAGTGCATTTTACCCGATGGTTATATTCTCCGGTCTCCGAATTTTGTTCATTATGCCAATAACCCTCGGATTCCACTTTTGCCCTCTCACATTCTTTTAACTGTAAATAAATATAAAGTGGAAAAAGCAGACAGAGATTTAGTGCACGCACACAACTAATATTAAAGTGGAATACAAAATCAGTCGAAAACACACATTTTAGTACCATCACCTTGGTGCATTGTTTCGAAAAACATTCAAATATTTTTTAAATATGTAAAGAAAGTAACTGAAAGACTCATTCATGACGACGCGTTTTTTGGTTACTTTTGACAGATCCGTGCATCATTATGAGTAAAACCATACATATTGTCAGGGTTAATTGTTTATCTATCCCCGGGTTATAACTTGTATTTGAAACTATAATCATAATCAACTATAGTACAGTACCCGGCGATAAAGTTTGCACGTCGATCTTTAGAAAGAGACAACCATTATTGCATTAATGTCACACAAGTTCGAGTAGGACAACGCTTTATAAATAAATAATTATCTTAAGACATCTTACACAAATCTACCTAGTCCCACAGTAAGCTCCATTAAGGCTTGTGGTGTGGGTACCAGGCGACGATATATATAATAGATAGATAGATATAGATACTCAAATACATAGACAGCCATGACCAAGGAACATAATATATATTTATGATAAATAAATACACAAATAAAGCCCTCGCCGGGATTCGAACTCGGACCCTCCAGCTTCATAGGCAGAGTCACTACTAACTAGGCTATGGAGGCTGACAAAAAAAGGCTCTATTAAGCCGAATCTCTTTCCAGTGACCGAAGTGCAAACATTACAGCCTGGTACTGTAATATGTTTTAGATATAGTGTCATTTTTACACAAATACCCATACACCCGAATTTAAAACCAGTTTAAACCGTTAATTTGGCATCGCCCATAATCACCGCGCGATTGGCGATCGCAGTAGTGTCCGTTATGATGCTGCCCATCACCAATAAACGATCGGTGGTACTTCAATCCTTTAGTCAACGCTCAGAGACACTTAGTAACCCATAACGTAATTCGCGTTGATATAGTCCGAGCCACCGATTCCATCTATCTGCGACAGCTTGGCTCTAGTCTAGTCGTAAGCCTTGATATCCGAGTACCGGTTCTTGTATTGGCGTTTTCTCAATGGATGATGGGATGATATCTTTTTTGTATAAGTAGGCTTAGCACAGGATCAGTGCGACAATATATCGCCGCGAGATAGACTATCCATCCCTCTTTTATTCACATAGTTGGTAAAAGATGGAAAATCTATCTCGCGGCGACATACTAACATACCAATCATGTGCTAAGCGTACAGTGGTAGTCTTAGTCGACTCTTAGAGAGAAAACTTGGACTAACCTTATAACCCATAACATAATTCGCGTTGATATAGTCCGAGCCAGTGATGCCATCTATCTGCGACAGCTTGACTCTAGTCTGGTCGTAAGCCTTGATATCCGAGTACCCTTGTATTGGCGTTTTCTCGATGGAGGGATTGGACGATGTATTTTCTGGATAGTCAGTGGCAGTCTTAGTCGACTCAGAGAGAAAAGTTGGACTAACCTTATAACCCATAACATAATTCGCGTTGATATAATCCGAGCCAGTGATGCCATCTATCTGCGACAGTTTGACTCTAGTCTGGTCGTAAGCCTTGATATCCGGGTAGCGGTTCTTTGGTTGGTTTTCGCGCGCTTCAGAGGCGTGAGTGGTGCGGTCCGGGTAGCACTCGGGTAGCATTTGGAGTAGCTGGAAATGGAATTAATAATAAATATCTTTGGACAGTCAAGTGCAAAAATAAGTATCGAAAGAATCCGTTCATAAATATGTTACGTCGTTCTTATTACACAGAATTAGAGTGCACTGGGACATATTTTTGAACGTTTTTGTATACCCCTTATTTTGTCTTCGACAGGACATCTTACACAAATCGACCTAGTCCCACGGTAAGATAAGATCTATTAAGGCTTGTGATGTGGGTACCAGGCGACGATATATATAATAGATAGATACATATAGATACTTAAATACATAGACAACCATGACCATGGAACAAATATTTGTGATTAATAAATACACAAATAATGCCCACGCCGGGATTCGAGCCCGGAACCTCCTGCGTCGTAGGCAGGGTCGTTAGTGTCGTTACCAACTAGACTACAGAGGCTGACAATTGGATTAAATTATTTAAGACCATAGTTTAAATGTTCGGCAACATGAACACCTTTGGCTAAGAATAGACTTAGGTTTGGTTTTAACAAACGATTCATCATCGTCAAAATTTGACGAGTAATGATGTTATATTTGTGTCAAGTATGTTATAGCTATACCTAGATATTTTTCTAGCCGGAATGAGAGATTGACTAAATCAAACATCGACATTACTGTTATCGATGCATACACCCTATTCTTATAAATACTCACTAAGTAGGGTTCCTTGGTCATGGCTGTCTATGTATTTAAGTATCTATATATTATATATATCGTCGCCTGGTACCCACATCACAAGCCTTAATTGAGCTTACCGTGGGACTAGGTTGATCTGTGTAAGATGTCCCAAGATATTTATTTATGTAATTGGTCAATTTTGAACAGTTTCGCTCCGCGTCAGTGGAGCTGCACCCTAAGGAGCGAAAGATATGGAAAGAATCATCATTATCATCAGCCTATGACAGTCCACTGCTGGACGTAGGCCTCTCCTATTTACTACACGTATAAACACATTAGGAGGTAAATGCCCATAATCGCCACGCTGGGCAAGCGGATTGGCGATGGCGGTAATGTGTCCACTATGATGACGCTGCTGCCCATCATCAATCTTTAATCAAATATGGTCAGTGACACTTCAATCCCTTAGTCGACTCTTACGACACCCGCAGGAGGAGTTGGGGTGGTGACAAATGTATTCTTTCTGCCGTCACCACACGGCCAACAATATCTACCTATGGCAAGAATGTCTACCTCAAATTCCTTCTGGAAACCGTAATCAGAGTCAGCTTGGCGCTCCGCATAAGCCGCTGCCAGGTCCTCAATGGCGATCGGCGGCAGGTCCGGCGGCGGCTGCGACACCAGCGGGGTGCGGCCTCCTATATGTCCCACCACGTATCTGCGGGTGATAGTACATTAGGTTAGGACACAGACAACATAACCTAAAGACGTAGCTTTAGACAATTTTCATTTAAACCGATGCTGCCAAAAATGCTGAGGTGCGGGCGGCGTAACATGAGCTGTGTTGTGATTCGTCGTTTCAAGGTCAATGAGGTGTAAAACAAAAATGTCCGCCGGTCGCTAGTGATTTCCGAATGTCGATAAAAGTATCGATGGTTACAATGTCTATGGCTTTCACAATAGGGATGATGACTGTAGTTAAAATAAATTATTTACCATTATGCACGACATAATACACGAAGAAATTATTACTAAGATGTAGATTGCAGTAATTTTTGTACGGAACTACTATTTAATAAATTGAAAAGAACTTAAAAGAGTAGGTCATTTCGCAGTACTCAAACGTGACGTCACTTTTGAGTATTTCATATAAAATTCCATAGTGGTAATAGTTTTGACAGTTCGAAAAAAGATGCTGATTTGACTTGCCAGTCATCATGCCTATTATAGTTAGGATTTTAATAAGCGAAAAATTGTTTATTTCAAAGTAGAAAAATGGTAATCATATTAATTTCAAGATTACATTTTTCGTGTTTAGAAAATAGTATTTTATGCAACCATTGTTTAAGAGAGGTCAAAAAAGGTGAGTGGCGTGAAAATTGTGATTATAGACGCTACGGGCATTTTTTGACTCAGTTAAACTATGTTGCATACAATACTTTTTCTACGACCACACACTTATTTTAAACTAAAATTGTAAATTTGAAAAATATTCTTAGTCAAACACAATTTTATTAATAATCATTATGATCAAGGTCGGGCGGGAGATGTCAAAATAAAAAAAAAGCTCTATAGATTACTATTCATCAAGGCAGTATGGCATAGTGCTTTCGCCTATCAACAAGGACTAAACTTGAAAAAAAAAAAGTAGTCATCAGAATAGTATATTACGACACAAGTGCGAAAAACATGAAATTCGAAAAGAGTGGCGATGTTTTAAAACACAACTATACCAGTAATTGGGGCAATCTTTGTGTTACAGCTGATGTGATGACCAGAGCCCGGAAAATCCATAGCAAAACAAAAGACTGCCGCAATCAAACTAGGGTGAAAAACATTTTTTTTATCGATATCGAGTAAGTTTATATGTCAACTACGTCCGTTTCAAACTGTATTAAGATACAAATAATAATTATCTACAGAGACACAACTTAAAGTATATTTTATCGCTGTCATACGCAATGAAATGACAATAATGACATTTAATGTCGTATGCAGTATTAATTTTCTGACGCATCTATTATTTTTAATGGTTGATTACCTCTCCTTTGCCACCCGACTACGGCCAAGTATCGTTGATAATATAAGTTACGTTGCATTTTAGATGAAATGACACATATAAAACCAAATCTTTAACTTACTCTTCTATTGCGTTTGGCTAATTATAATAAAATAATGTATCTAAACATATCGCTATGATTTTTAGATAAAACTTACTCGATATCGATAAAAAAAAAATTCTCACACTAGTTTAATAGGGATGATGACTGTAGTTAAAATAATTTATTTAACATTATGCACGACATAATACATGAAAAAAATATTACTAAGATGTAGATTGCAGTAATTTTTGTACAGAACTTCTATTTAATAAATTGAAAAGAACTTAAAAGAGTAAGTCATTTGGCAGTACTCAAGCGTGACGTCACTTTTGAGTATTTCATATAAAATTCCATAGTGGTGATCGTTTTGACAGTTCGAAAAAAGACGCTGATTTGACTTGCCAGTCATCATGCCTATTGTGACAATCTTTTGTTTTGCTACGGGTTTTCCGGGCTCTGGTGATGAGTGATGGCATACCTGAGCGCGGCTTGTATGGGGTTGAGCTCTAGGTGCGCGTGCCGCAGCGGCTGCTTGCGTGCGCGGCGCGTGTGCACGACGCAGAAGATTATCGTGCCCAGTAGAAGCAGGGCTGCCACTCCACAACATATCTGTAACAACCTTAATCTTTATACAGAGCGTCCCAAAGTTATGGAACATGAAGGGGAAGTACCTTAAATATCGTAGATAGGATATTTTGCTGAAAGAAGACTTTATATTATTTCGAAAATTAAATAATACTGCATTAAAAAAAAAAAAAAATGCCTTTTCTAGGCACTTTAAAACAATTTTTTTTTTGTAATTTTATGATGTCATTCGAAAGAATGGATAAAAAATAACAATTTTTCTTAAGAAATATAGTATCCAAAACTAAAAGAATAACCAAAAAAGTTTGGTTCAAAATACGAAAAAAAATTGTAGTCGGTTCGATTTCCGGGTGAAGCAAGTATTTTTTTTTAAAACTTTGAATACAGAATTACTAAATTTTATAAATAACATAAAGTCATCTTTCAGCTAAATTATTTAAGGTACAGTCACCACACGGGATTGTTGAGCCACTTGCCACTGTTCGCAACTTGGTCGAATAATACAAATCGGGTCCCGAACTCTTATGAGGCTGGTATCACGACTTCAGCCGAACTCTGCTGACCAATGGGGCGGTCGTTGCTACGGTTAGCCAATGACCGCTCGCGTATTCTTCAGAAGGTGACATTACCATGGTTACGTAATAACAAAAATGTTTAACCAATGATTGTTCGCTATTTTTCCGGAAGCTGACGTTACTATAGTTACGTTATAACATCCGCTGTAGACCTGGAGACGTCAATCTAACTTCAGAGCCCTGATGGTAATTTCGTTCACTTTCCTTTTAACGGCTGTCACTGACAGGTATTTTTTTAAAGTTAGAATTTCAGTCAGAAACTATCAAGTTTCTATTATACATTTTATGGCTACTGACAGATTAAAGGATTATGGGTAGATTGTCAAAGGTTACCTACCATATTTCTACAAAGGTTACATTACATAAGCTTTCAACTAACGTCAACTGAGCTGTAACGAATAATAAAGACAGCAATAGCATTTGTCTCTGTCAATGAAAAAATAATTTAAAATTGCTCGATAACATGCCTATTTATATAAATATGAATGGAAAAAATACCTCGCCTATTAATATCAGATAAATCATGGCTTCCGATTTGAAGTAAATACGAATAAATTACTAAACGGTTTTAAACAAATCTATGAACAACTGTCGTTATCCAGTTTCCTCTGGGAACAACGACATCTAGCGTCTAATAATGGCCGATGACTAATCCTTAATTCTCGTTGTTAGGGAATTATTGGGTTTTATTCTAGCAACATTTGACGTTTCCTATTCACTCCATCACTCACTGGATATCGCTCAAATCAAAATTTATCATTCGGTCACTCATCGACTCAAAACTTTACTTTTGCAAACTTTTCAATGGCCGACACAGTGTCTCGCTTCATAATATTTTTAAAATTCAATAAGTGTGGTAATTTCTCCTGCCTTATGCATTTATATTGTTTCTCCGCTTAACTTCAAAGACTAAAGTGACTGACGTGACAAAATCTAAGAAGAAAGCAGGCCTGCTCCACGAGGGATCCCTCACAAGTAACAATTACCAAGACTAACAAGGTACTGTCGATTTTCTCCCTTTCCTCTAAGTTTTCATTCTGTTCCTAACATAAAATTTGTTCCTTCGAACCTTATTTGTGAAATTTCGTGTCAAAATTCTAAAGTTAAACTTGTACGTAAAACTTTTGTCGGCCATTTTTGCTAAGTCAATTGAAATATTCGCCTTACTTTTCCCATAAAGTAATAAATTGTCTGCACACGGTGCATTTTGTTGTCTGCAAGTTTGCATTTGTCTTGCTTTAATCGAAATTAAAGTAATTAATTATCTGCACATGTCGTGCATTGTGTGTCGAAAGTGACTGCATGTAATTGCATTTTGATTTGTCTTACGAAAGTAATTTGTGTCTGCGCGTGTCGCATTTTATGTCATATTGTCTTAAACGTGTTTGTAATTACGATTCATACGTTTAATTTTCTGCTAGTGCATAATTAAATCCTTTGATCAATCTTTTAGAGGTTGTGAAAATAATAAGTTCGTTTTTTACAAATTTGACGGTGGATTTGTACCTATAATTCTTTAGTCAGTGTTGGTAGACATGATAACCTTCGTCGATCGATACGTTCATTTTTAGTTCATACCATTCATTTTAGTCTATGGCCGTGAGCGCACCGAGTGAGTGAACTAACGATTGTCACTACTGTCATCTGTCAGTTCGGTTTTCAACTTTGACTTGAATCGTGCGGTTATTTGTTTACGTTTAATTTGTGATGTTTGTCTAATAAATAATAGTCAAAATGAGTGCCGACATTCGATACAAATTAGCAAAACTTCAAGTAGATCTGTTGTATAACGCGTCGGAGTGCGCCAATGATAGCGAATCGAAATTGTTAGAGTTCACGACGCGGTGTAACGAGCTGCTTCAAATAAAAAATGATTTTAAAGAAACTTACGTGTCTGTGGAGGCGGGGAAACGTGCTGGCTTCGACTCCGAAAAACATATGCAAGAATACTTAGAGTATGATACAAAGTTAAACAAAGTAAGTGTTCTTTATGCACAGTTATGTCCAACTGATAACTCGCCACCGACAAATG
Source organism: Thaumatotibia leucotreta (assembly GCA_025490895.1). Classification (NCBI taxonomy): domain Eukaryota; kingdom Metazoa; phylum Arthropoda; class Insecta; order Lepidoptera; family Tortricidae; genus Thaumatotibia; species Thaumatotibia leucotreta. The sequence goes on from JALPQI010001716.1 coordinate 92,797, forward strand.
TAAACAACTATCAAAATTGCGTGCAGGATATACCACTGCCTCGTATTTCTCTTCCGACTTTTGACGGAGATGTCACTAAATGGACAAATTTCATAAATATATTCAAAAATATTGTTGATGAGAGTTCGACACTCAAGCCTGTGAGAAAATTACATTATTTAATTTCATGTTTATCAGGTGAACCTCTGAATTTGATTAAACATTTACCACTCACTGATGAGAATTATAGTGTTGCCTTAACCTTATTAGAGAATCGTTTCTCTAATATTCGTCTAATTGCTGACACCCATTTGGAAGCAATTATGTCTCTTCCGACAATAGTCAACATGAAGTCTGATTTAAGGCGTTTTTTAAACTTGTTTAATGAACACTTGGCTGCTCTTCGAGCATTGAAATTTAAACCTGACGACTGGTCATTTATTCTATTACATATTCTGTTAAGGAAGTTACCAATGGAATTACGCGGAAAATTTGAATTAAGTTTAACGGGGTCAGATATCCCTAAATATTCTGAACTTCTAACTTTCTTGGAATGCCAGTGTAAGGCATTGGAAATGTCTAATGCTTTAAAGACATCTGTTAGTGGGCCATCTAAACCACTAGCTTTCAAGGGTCAACAACCTAAGCATAATCCAAAAATGGTGATGCATGTCCAAGAAAGTAAGAAGGAAATAAGTTGTAGATATTGCAATCTTGATCATTACATGTATATGTGCAATAAATTCAAGGCTTTGAATATTCAACAGCGTCGAGATTTTTTGAAATCTAAAAATTTGTGCTTTAACTGTTTTGGTTCCCATAAATATCATGAATGTAGCTCATTACATAAATGCAAGATATGTCAGGCTAAGCATCACACTTTGATCTGTGCATCTTCTCCAAATGGTGAGGTTTCTATACCTGCAGTCAAATCTGCTGCTGTCATTGCTGAAAGGTGTGAAGCTTCTGCTTCTATAGATGAAAAAGAATTAAATTCCATTGTTAACAATGCTACATTGAAGTCCTTTCCTAAAAAAGACAGCAAGCTTAACTTGCCACATGTGACTTTAGGTACTGCTATGGCTCTTGCAGGAAATGGTGATGGACACTTTCAGGCAGTTCGGGTGTTTATCGACCCAGGAGCGGAGTGTTCAATCATCTCTGAGGAATGTGTTCAGCGTTTACAACTCAAACATAACCATGAGCCAGTAGCCATCTATGGAGTAGGACCCTGCTTACCCCATAAGTCACATGGCTTAGCCAATATATTTTTAAAATCAATGACTTCAGACAAACCATTGTTGACTGTATCGGCTGTTGTTTTGAAATATGCGACTCGCAATTTACCTTCAGTCTCTCTGTCTGCGGACATAAAGTCAAACTATCAGAATCTGCAATTGGCAGATGATGACTTCTTCCTGTCTAGGCCAATAGACATTTTACTAGGCGGTGACGTCTATAATGACATTTTCTGTGGTGAGAAGGTGTGGCCTTCTCACAATTTACCGGCAGCTTACAAAACTGTCTTTGGTTGGGTTATCATGGGTAAATCCTCTCAATTCAATGACCCTGTTCCTCATCTGTTGTCACATCATGTGTCATTAGATGATTGTTTGACAAAATTCTGGGAGATTGAACAGATTCCAGATTTTATACAACCTGATCCTGATGATCAAATTATCGAGGATCATTTTTCGAAAACGGTCTCACGAGATGATGACCACCGATTTGTTGTTCGTCTACCCTTGAAGGGAAATGAAAGTGAGTTGGGTGATAGTCATCAGTTGGCTACTCGGAGACTTTTAAGTTTGGAAAGAAGATTTAAAAAGGATCCTGAACTTAAGTTAGAATATAGCAAGGTATTACAAGAATACCTAGATGAAAATCACATGGAGCCTGTATTTGATCCACCTGGTAGTGGCAAATACTATTTAAGCCATCATGCAGTGACCAAAGAGTCATCTACAACAAAATTAAGAATAGTCTATAATGGTTCTATGCCCACTTCCACTGGCTTGTCTTTGAATGATGTTCTGCACGTTGGACCCAAACTTCAGCGTAGCATAGTGGACATATTGTTACGTTTTCGTCTTCACCCTCTTGCATTCACTTGTGACATCAAGGCTATGTACAGACAGGTACTCGTGCACCCTGAAGATCGCGACTATCAAAGAATTCTCTGGCGTCAACATTCTGATGATCCCATTGAAGAATTTCGTTTAAAAACCGTAACTTTTGGACTTTCTCCAAGTCCATATCTTGCGATGAGATGTATTTTGAAACTGGCAGAAGAAGGAAAAGTTACACACCCAGTCGCTAGTCAAATTTTGTCTAATCAAATTTTCGTTGATGATATAGTGACAGGAGCTTCCGACGTTGACAGCGCTCGGGAGATAAGAGCGCAATTGGTCGACCTTCTTCGCCAGGGGTGTTTCGAGTTGCGTAAATGGTCCAGCAATAATAGTGAATTTTTGTCCGACTTGCCTGACAATGTCCGTGAAGGACCATTGTCATTTGAACCTCAAAATGAAGGGTCCGTTAAGGTGCTCGGTATTAAATGGAACCCAATGTCTGATGCGTTCACGTATCATAGTAGAATTTCAAATATTGGAATGACAAAACGTGCTGTGCTTGCTAATATAGCATGCATATACGATCCGTGTGGTTGGCTAATGCCTGTGGTATTTACAGCAAAGGCTTTCATGCAACGGCTGTGGCTTTTGGGCATCGGTTGGGATGACCCTTTACCTGTCGAGGAACAAACGCAATGGCTCTCGTTCATTAATGAGTTCAGTGAATTATCAGATATTAAACTACGCAGATTTGTGTTGCCTGCCGATGGCAATAAGTTAACTATTCACGCTTTTTCCGATGCGTCTCTTAAAGGCTATGCTGCTGTAGTTTACCTACGGGTTGAGAAAACCAATAATGAAGTGGAGGTCCACTTGCTGTTATCTAAATCCAAGGTTGCACCGATTAAAACGAAGATGACGGTGCCACGTCTAGAGCTATGTGGGGCTCTCTTAGCGGCTAAATTAGTTAAACATTGTTCTGAGTTGATTCATCTTGCACATGACATTGTAATATGGTGCGATTCTAATATTGCATTGTCGTGGATACGCACACCAGTACATCAGTTAAAGATGTTTGAAGGAAATCGAGTTTCTCAGATTCTAGCAAACACCTCTCCTTCCTGTTGGAGACATGTACCATCTTCAATGAATCCTGCTGATGTGGCATCCCGAGGTCTCATGCCTTCGGAACTTGGCTCTCATCCTCTTTGGTGGTCGCCACCGTGGCTTCAACAATCACCAGACACTTGGCCGTCTGATGATTCACGACAGCGCAAAACTGTGTTGTCTGATTTAAGTGAAAAACAAGCATCTCCTATCCAAGTAAGCAAGGTCACTTATGACCAGGACTGTCCTGACTTTATGTCAAAATATAGTTCACTTCACACGCTTGTGAAGGTTCAAGGATATTGTCTCCGATTCATTCATAATTGTAAGAATCCTAATTCAAAACGGGTTGGTCCGTTAACGTGTGTAGAATGGCGTACTGCCTTATACTCTTTAATAAAAATTGTGCAAGCTTCAGTCTTCACCACTGAGTTAAAACTTGTTCAAAAGGGATTGTCACACCGAACTAAATTGCGAAAGCTGTCTCCCTTTATCGATTCGGAAGGGTTACTACGCGTGTTAGGAAGATTAAGTTACACCAACCTATCCACTCAACGTAAACATCCTGTGATTCTCCCGAAGTCACATCATTTAACAATACTGTTAATAAATTACTATCATGAGCTTTACTTGCACGTTGGTACACCCATGTTATTGTCACTCTTGCGAAAGCAATTTTGGATTTTATCGGCTCGGACTGTTATTAAACAACAAATTTGGAAATGTCACAAATGCTTTAAGGCTAATCCAAAACCTGCAGACTATCTAATGGCTGATTTACCTCCATCGAGACTAGCTCCCTGTCGACCCTTCTCGAAGGTTGGAGTAGACTATGCCGGCCCTTTTTCTATAAAAACCAGTAGATTGAAACGTGCTCCAATTGCTAAAGCATATTTGTGTATATTTGTCTGCATGGTCACGAAAGCTTGTCATTTGGAGTTGGTGTCAGACCTTTCTACCGACTGTTTCTTAGCCTGTCTAACACGCTTTGTCAGTAGACGAGGGTGGTGTACTGACATATACTCCGATTGTGGAACCAACTTTGTTGGAGCCAACAATCACTTGAAAGAACTCTATTCCTTTTTAAAAGGGAATATTGAACATTCTGATGTTCAAAATTATTTTCTCAAACATCAGCTTCAGTGGCACTTTAATCCCCCTTCCGCTCCAAACATGGGAGGACTATGGGAAACGGCCGTACGGTCTACAAAACTATTATTAAAACGCGTAATAGGTGAAACCATCTTTACTTTTGAGGAAATGGCAACTCTATTTTCAAAAATCGAATCTATTTTAAACTCTCGACCTTTATGTCCAATTTCTGATGACATTAATGAAATAGACGTTTTGACACCAGCCCATTTCCTTGTTGGGGATAATATGGTATCGTTACCAGAATATGAATTTCATGCAGAAAAGCCTAACCGATTGTCTCGTTGGCAATTTTTACAAAGTTTAACCCAACAGTTTTGGCGGCGGTTTAATGTAGAATATTTGCATCATTTGCAAACCCGCTCTAAGTGGTTTAAACCATCAGAAAATCTTAAGGTTAATGACGTAGTACTTATCATAAACGAAAACACTACTCCTTATTGTTGGAAGTTGGCACGCATTGTTTCCTTGTCGCCAGGCAAAGATGGTGTAGCACGTGTAGCTTCTTTGAAAACTAGTACAGGCAATAATTTAGTTAGACCTGTATCTAAACTTTGTCCTCTTCCTTATCAACACTGACTAAATGTAATAAATCTATAAATTAGTTTAACATAATTATAACTTTCTTAGCTATAATATATTTTCTTGTGCTCTGGCAGATAATTCTTAGTTTACATTAAGAAATCTTGGAGATTTCTTCCCGGGCAGTATGTTAGGGAATTATTGGGTTTTATTCTAGCAACATTTGACGTTTCCTATTCACTCCATCACTCACTGGATATCGCTCAAATCAAAATTTATCATTCGGTCACTCATCGACTCAAAACTTTACTTTTGCAAACTTTTCAATGGCCGACACAGTGTCTCGCTTCATAATATTTTTAAAATTCAATAAGTGTGGTAATTTCTCCTGCCTTATGCATTTATATTGTTTCTCCTCTTAACTTCAAAGACTAAAGTGACTGACGTGACAAAATCTAAGAAGAAAGCAGGCCTGCTCCACGAGGGATCCCTCACAAGTAACAATTACCAAGACTAACAAGGTACTGTCGATTTTCTCCCTTTCCTCTAAGTTTTCATTCTGTTCCTAACACTCGTAGACGAAGAAATTTTTATTATTTCAACTAGTTTTGACACACTGAAATTTTGACGCAACAAAGATTCGTATTTGACTGACATATCATCGGGGAACATCGGTCATGTCGCGATCGTGCCTACTAACGAAAAATACCGAACCCATAATATTACACGACCAAATTGCATCCATTGCCAAGTGGCTCAACATTCCCATGTGGTGACTGTACTTCCCCTTCATGTCCCATAACTTTGAAACGCCCTGTATATTTATTTACGATCGCTTAATATTTAGGTGAAAACTGGCATATGGCATAAATGTGGCATCTATTTTGTTAAAACTGGAATGGTAATAAGTAATAATCCTCTTATTCATAAACATCTCCTAACTTAGTATGCCGCTAAGTATTGTTTATCCCTTTCGCTCTTATCAGTAAGTCTATAAAACCAGGTACAAACAATACTTAGCGGGTCGTTAAGTTCGAAGATGTTTATGTATAAGGGTTAATCTATATGTATTATTTTTTTGATCTCTTTCATATGAAGGTCAAAACTAGGAATGTGGTGCCTATTCTCTTTATGACTGGAATAATATCACACGCATATTCATAAACGTCTCCTAACTTAGGAAACCGCTAAGTATTGTAAGTCCCTTTCGGTTTTATCAATATGTCTGTAAAACCAAAATGTACAAACAGTTTTTTTAATTTTTTTTTATTCATAATAGGTAGACGTTAGACCACGATCATACCTGCTGGTAAGTGATGATGCACTCTACGGTGGAGCACGCTTACCTATGAGATACCTATTCACTCTTGCCTTGAAGATATTCAGATTGTACACATGCGGAAACTCAGATTCGGGCAAGGCATTCCACGCTTTGGTAGTTCGCATAAAGACATCACGGATTGCTATCTGTATGTATTCAGCCGGCAACTCATCACTCCCAGGCTTCGGTAATAATATTATTATGTACTATAGATAGTTCAACTCATCTGTGCGCGCGGCGTTATGTGTGCGTGCGCTTGTAATTATACAGCTTTCATTTGTTTTTGTTTTGTGTGGCAGCGACGCGGCCGTCGTCCGAGCAACACGTCTATACATACACGGTGTTACGCGAGCATTGCGAAAGATTTTAACTATGCATTCTAGACATCAAAATAAACAAAAATTTTATGAGACCTACACCAAAACAACCTAAAACCTACAAAATTACACAAAAAAAAAATTTTTTTACTTTTTAACATTTCCAGTACTTTTTATCATAACAACAATTTATTTAAATTATTTATTTCATGAAATAAAACTATGAAAACGGATAAACTCGCGTATATTAACTAATTTTAACTTCATTCCGACATTTCGAACACTTTCAGGGTTCGAAACGTCGGAATGAGGGCGTTTTCATAGTTTTATTTCATGAGTAATCGTCGCGGTAACCGTAGAAAATATTATTATTTATTTCAATTGTTTTTTTTAGGTAGAGGTTATTTCGTCAAGTCTATTCATATTTTTTGATTGTCAGGCGAATGGTGTGGTAATATTAGAACACATTGTGGTAGCATTGTAATCCAAAAGAAGTTAAATGACGAGTTACGTCGAAAAACTTATTTCGAAAAAAGGTTGATTATCTCTGAAACCGAGCCGAATCCAGGAAATTTTATATAACATTAAAAACTCTAAATATGGTCAGGAATCCAGCATTAAAATCTTTCGGAATGCTGACGTAACACCGTGTATACAAGGTATACTCATACATAGCGCCGCGCGCACAGATGAGTTGAACTATCTGTATAACTGTATTTGCGAATCGATTTACGTTACCTGTAACGCAGTCTCCATGTTATTAGCTGCGATGATCGCCGCCGGGACTCCGGTATTGAGCGCGTTGGTGTACCCGCTGTATAAGGGCGGGTCGTCGGTGCCGGCTGTGAGGTAAACGAACAGGTCACAGATGTCATATACAAAGTGGAATAGGCTACTTGACCCAATATCAAAAATAGTGCAAAAAATTATTATTTACTGTAGTATTTATTGAAATAATCAATATTTTTCGATTACGGTGTATTAAAAGTGTTTGATGGGTACATATTTTTTATTGAATGTTTTATTTTTTTTAATTTCGTTCTCTGAAAACGGTGTCGGCCATGATATGACGTCATATGATATTAAAATAACTTCATGTCAAACCTTATACGAGTGAAATTCGCCATGGACATATAGCCATGTTGCTTTGCTGTGACATTGACATAACGTAAGCGACATGTCAAATGTTTGTTTTCGGTTTGAGTGACGTCACACCACAGATAATCCAAGTATTAACATGGTTAGTATCGTTTTCGCGCGGTAACGAAAGTTTAAATTTTAAGTTATAATTTTGCGGTTTTCTAGGTCGTGAAAAAATATATTTATATTTTTTTTCCGTTAATCTGATATTGATTAATAATATACGACAAACATTAAAAATGGGTCAAGTAGCCTATTCGACGAGGGACCTTTACGGAAATGGGAGATAGTTAAGGCTATACTGAGCAACTTTTACTATGGGACCAACCCCGAAATCGTAAAAAAAAAAACTTATCCATACAAAAAGGTATGGCATGTATACACACAATGTATGAAAGTCATTTTTTTTTTTACGATTTCGGAGTTGGTCCCATAGTAAAAGTTGCTCAGTATAGCCTTAACTATCTCCCATTTCCGTAAAGGTCCCTCGTCGACTTCCACCTTGTATACCATAGATCAAGCAAACGTATCTACTTAGCGTGTCAAATGAACTCAGTGAAATCCACTGAGTTGTCCGTCTTTAATCGCAGCTTGCAGCTTTCGGGCGTCAAATTTTGTAAGTTGAAGTGAACAAAAACATTAATAATGCCTCCTTTAGTAATATTAATTACAACAACACAAAAAATATGAATACTCAAGGGCCTGAGACATATTTAAAATCATAGGCAAGTAGCAACTTTAGTACAAAATCTGACACGCTCGGCCGCCATACAAATGACATGAATTTGTTTCATCTATCCAAGTCTAATTCTGAGGTACAGATTAACCCCCTTATTCATAAACGTTTGTTAACTTAACAAGCCGCTAATAATTGTCCCTTTCGCTCTTAACAATGTGTCCATAAGAGCGAAAGGGACAAACAATAGGGATGATGACTGTGGTTAAGATAAATGATTTAACATTATGCACGACATAATACACGAAGAAATTATTACTAACGAACTTCTATTTAATAAATTGAAAAGAACTTAAAAGAGTAGGTCATTCCTTGAACAGAAAAGTGCCACTTTGATCCCTTCTAGCAGCGAAGAAAAGACCCGAATTCGAATAGGTGGTGTGAAAACAAACTTACGTATTAATTCAACGAAGAGCGTATAGTTCAGTGACTCGTCCAGAGGCCCGTCGGACGGCGTGATCAGCAGATCCTCACTGTAAAAACAATATTTAATAAATAAATAAATATCTTGGGACATCGTACACAAATCGACCTAGTCACACGGTAAGCTCAATTAAGGCTTGTGATGTGGGTACCATGCGACGATATATATAATAGATAGATACATATAAATACTTAAATACATACAAAACCATGACCAAGGAACAAATATTTGTGATAAATAAATACACAAATAATGCCCTCGCCGGGATTCGAACCCGGAACCTCCAGCTTCGTAGGCAGAGTCACTACCAACTAGGCTACGGAGGCTGACAATTTAATTGAAGCTTGGGAGTTGAATGAAATATACCAGAGTTTCAGACAGACATACTGGCAGTCGGGTTATACAGTTGTTACCATGATACTGGCATTTATTGATACTGAGGAATGCGATGACGTTTTTTGGCCAAACCATGAGCATTATTTGATTTAAAATTCTAATTTTAAAAGTAATTAAATTTCTAAGATAAGTTCATTGAGACGCAATGTGCTTCAAAATGAATCGTTAATTTGCACTTGACAATGACAGATCGCAGCCACTCACAACGTTTGACAACTAAGCATTACACGGAGTTCGGAGGAAATAAACTCAATTGTACGGTCAATTTAATTGTACAAATATTTGTCAAATGTTGATACTTGAAAACGATTGCTAGTAATGCCTATTACTATACATTTTCGTAAAAGCCCAGGGGCCAGTTTCTCGAAAGCTTGTAACTTGTAATACAAGTGGAAGTCTCTTTTTGCGCCATAAGTTAGATAAGGACTTCCTCTTGTATTACAAGTTACAAGCTTTTGAGAAATAGGCCCCTGGTCATTAACTATTGCATTGGAATTGTTGTTGATCAAATAAATAAAAGCAGAGTGTTTAAAAACACCAGTCACCAATGTTCTTATCTTTCCGATCGATAATAGAAATCATATTCGATCCAAATTATCGAAAAAAATTAACGACTTTTATTGGGTATTTTATTATTATTATTATTTATTATTTAACTTAGAAAACTGATGTAGCCTGTATCCAGTGATCATTGTGACAATAATCATAGTCAAGTTGTAGATGTGATGTACTTGGGATCGAAGTGTCACTAACCATTCTTTCATAGAAGATTGATGATAGGCAGCGAGTCGTCGAATCCGACTCGGTTGGGCAGCGTTCGGGAAGCTACGACACATATTTTCGTCCAATATTCCGCAGTGTTTGAAGACGAAAGTCTTTAATCAGTGTGTGTTGCCAGTGATGACATACGGTACTGAAACGTGGCCGCTTACAATGGGCCTCATAAGAAGGCTCAAAGTCACCCAAAGGGCAATGGAGAGGGCTATGCTAGGAGTCTCTCTGCGTGATCGGATTAAAAATGAGACCATCCGCAGCAGAACCAAAGTAACCGAAATAGCTCTCCGAATCGCTAAACTGAAGTGGCAGTGGGCGGGGCACATTGCGCGTAGAACCGATGGCCGTTGGGGCGGCAAGGTTCTTGAGTGGCGGCCACGTACCGGAAGGCGTAGCGTGGGTAGGCCCCTCACAAGGTGGACCGATGACCTGGTGAAGGTCGCGGGAGTCCGCTGGATGCGGGTGGCGCAGGACCGGTCATTGTGGCAATCTTTGGGGGAGGCCTATGTTCAGCAGTGGACGTCTTTCGGCTGATGTGATGATGATGATGATGATGATAGGCAGCAGCGTCATAATAGTGGACACATTACTGCGATCGCCAATCCGCTTGCCCAGCGTGATGATTATGGGCATTTACCTCCTAATGCGTCTATACGCGTGGTTGCTGGGACAGGCCTGTGTCCAGCACTTGACTGAGATAAGTATTGGACATTTTTTTTTATACCACGTCGGTGGCAAACAAGCATACGGCCCGCCTGATGGAAAGCAGTCACCGTAGCCTATGGGCGCCTGCAACCCCAGGGGTGTCACATGCGCGTTGCCGATCCAATAAGAACTTGTACACTCCTCTTTTGAAGAACCCCATACTGTAGTCCAACGGGAAAACCTCGGCAGGGAGCTCATTCCACAGACGGATGGTGCTGTGTGGACATACCTGACGCGGCTGGGCTCTGTGGGCTCCGTGGGCTCGATGGGCTCACTGGGCGGCGGCCGCGGCCGCTCCCAGCAGCGGTCGCAGGTTGTGTTGTCGTCGCGGGTCAAGTTTACGCTCACTCCGTCGCCGAGGATAAGCTCGCCTTGTGGAAAATTGCCGCTGGAAAGAGTTTTTTAATTTTTTTATTTAGGACAACAACAGCCTTAGAAATAGTGATTTACATGATAAGTAGGGTTAGGAATTTTGGTGGCATTAGGAGGACAGAGAACAGTGGAGTCGTTGTTTATTTTTTTATGATTGATTGAATACATAATTAATCAGAATAAATAAATAAATATATTCCTTTAAACAGGGTTTCGCCGATTTTAAGTATTAAATAATTTCATCTTTAATATTTGACTGCCTAAGAATTGAAGTTCAATCATTCTTCGTAATATAGCTTATGATTATTATATAACAGTTACGGTCTTCAAGAGAACTAGAACCTTAAAATTAAATAAATAAATTTTCTCGTATACCAACATTTTTAGTTGAAAATTAATATTTTTCTAGTTTCTCAAAAATAAAAATCATGTTATTTAAATTCCTTGATAAATCCAGCTTGAAATGAACACTATTTCGATAATATTTTATAAGTTAATCATTTATTCAAGTTAAAAATGTTTGTAACATCGACTCCACTGCTCTATGTTCTATAAATGCCACCAAAATCCTAACCCTAATGATAAGTATTCAATGTATGACAAAACGCCAATAACAGTTATCCTTAGCTTAAGATTATAATGAATAACAATGAAGTTTTGCTATTAAACTATTACTACAGGTATGTCCACAGGCTTCAGTAGAAGTGTTTATCTCAAAAATGTAGTTAGTTATTAATATTATTAAAAAAAAAAATCACATTACAATCAATGATAAAACGGCTTCGTAAACATTTCAGCCTCCGTTGCCTAGTTGATAGCGACCCTGCCGAAGCTGGAGATTCCGGGTTCAAATCCCGGCGAGGGCATTATTTGTGTATTTATTTATCACAAATATTTGTTCCTTGGTCATGGCTGTCTATATATTTAAGTATCTATTATAATATATATATCGTCGCTTGGTACCCACATCACAAGCCTTAATTGAGCTTACCGTGGGACTAGGTTGATTTTTGTAAGATGTCCCAAGATATTTATTTATTTATTTAGAGATAGGGGTTGTAATCCTCGCTCCAGATCGTACCTCGTCCCGCGAATACGTTAGAGATTCGTGTGGAAATATGCTTTTGTAATGGGCGTCCTTGCCGTGTGGTGACGGCAGTAAGAATACATTTGTCACCACCCCATCTCCTCCTGCGGGTGTCGTAAGAGTCGACTAAGGGATTGAAGTGTCACTGATCATTATCTGATAAGATTGATGATGGGCAGCAGCGTCATCACATCATAGTGGACACATTACTGCGATCGTCAATCCGCTTGCCCAGCGTTACGATTATGGGCCTTTACCTCCTAATGCGTCTATACGCATTGTTAATAGGAGAGGCCTACGTCCAGCAGTGGACTATCATAGGCGGATGATGAATGGGGGTCCTTTGCCCCAGATACAACCCGGGATAGTCTTTTGTAATGAATGTTTAAGTTGAGTGTAATGTTTACAACAACACTACAACACAAGGTGGACTGATGACCTGGTCAAGGTCGCTGAAGTCTGCTGGATGCGGGTGGTGCAGAACCGGTCATTGTGGCAATCTTTGGGGGAGACCTTTGTCCTGCTGTGCACTGATTACAGGCTGATGATGTGATGACTTGAGTAGAAGTATAAAGAAAAATAATCTTTACCCTAGGAAAGATACGCTTAGAAAGTAAGTAGAAAAGATCATGTTAACCCTTAAATTGGCAAATTTAAAAAAAAATCGTGCGTTCCAGCCTCCTCGCCATCGTGTAGAGCACAAAATTCTGTCTTAAAAAAAATACAAAAAGTGGGCCAATGACTATGTACACTGTGAGGGTACATTGCCAATTTAAGTGTTAAGAAAAGATTTATCTAGTGTTTCCTTTATACACTTACTGATTGAAGACATCTGTGATATAAGCGCCCTCTTCATAGTCAGGATTAGCGGCGTGGGCATCCGCCCACGTGATTATGGGGAGGTCTTGTGGGTTCGTGGTACTCCAACCTTTTCCTGGAGGCAGCCGGACTAAGTATACCCTGGAAAACAATGTCATGTTTTTTTCTGTAAGATCAATAATTTCACACGTTCGACGCCGGTGACACGAATATGTGACCGAAAAAACTGTAATCCTATGCCAGTGACACATACGTGATCAAAGTAATCTTATTCTTATGCCACTAGCATTAATCAAGTTCTCACTCCTATGCCAGTGGCATAAAAATACGAACGTTTTTGACACAAGTGCTGTGTCGCCGGCATAGGAGTCCAAACTTTTTAGTCACACATGCGTGTCACTGGCATAAGATTTCTGTCATATAATTTCGATCGGCATAGTATTAGCACTTAGTGAAACAGTAGGTACCGGAGGCGAACGTGTTATTCCGTTATACAGGCTGTTTGGGATAACGATGTAGGAATTTCTGGAGGTGGTAAAGGAGACTAATTGGAAGAGTTTGAACCCTATTTACCTTAGTCCAATATGTGACAGTTTTTTTTAAATCACGTTTTTCAAAATGTTTAGTTTTATACCAAAAATTTACTTAAAAAGTTAAATTTAAAACAAAACATGCAATAAATAGCATAGATTTTTTTATAATTAACATAACAATTCGTTGAGTAATAAATAAAAAAAAATTGAACTCCCACTTGCCCCACACACAACATTTTTTTAAATAATTTTTCTAGTTCATCATCATCATTACTGATTTCTAACAGTAAATTAAACTTTATCGGCCTGTGAAAAAAAAAGTAGTTGGGATATGAGTCTTCCTATTCGTGTAAAAATATGCTTGATTTTCTAGGTTTTGATTACAAAAAAAAGTACAACAGCAATTAGTTTAAAAGTTATCGTCGATCAATTGTTGAACGCCGTCACCAAACAAAATAAGTTTCTTGTAGTTAGTAGGCAAGTGTGAGTTCAATTTTTTTTTTAATCTGTCACATATTGGACTAAGGTAAATGGGGTTCAAACTCTTCCAATTAGCCTCCTTTACCACCTCCAGAAATTCCTACATCGTTATCCCAAACACCTTGTATATTGTATGCTTGAACGTGCAAAATTTCTCTAGTGGAGACCACGGTTTGGTAAACGCAGTGTAGGAGATGGACAAACGATATTTTCACGATCTCATTTGTTTATAAGTGAAGTAGTATATCCGGGCAATTTTATGTACCTGTAGCAGCAAATTGGTCCATTTCTTTCTGGAATACGGGGAACCAATACCCTCAGTGAATATCTCGTGCTGTCCCCTTCTTTCTCTTCAACCTGCAACAAAACATATGTTTATCCTAATTCGGCGTTTAAAATACGGAACCAAAGACCAGGGATATCGGAACCGGTTTTTTTAGAAAAAGCTCGAAATAGTTTTACACTTTATTATATTATTTCAAAATGTTTTACACTTTTTATGTAGTTTTCAACATTTTATGTAATCATTAACATCGTATTTTTGAATTACTACATTAACAAAAAAATATATACAGGAGAACCAAAAAGAACGGAATTCGAACAGTTCTTTTGTATGGAGAAAAAACCGTTATTCGATCCCTGCCAAGGACCATATCTGGATAAATCTATGTAACTGTAATGAAAGGGACCATTTGACCGTCTGTTTATTTATTTATGATACCAGTGTAAGTGTTACACTGTATCTGAATAAGTTTTGTTTTGATATTTAGACAAAATAAC
>JALPQI010001717.1:0-126147 GCA_025490895.1 Thaumatotibia leucotreta
CATAAAACTTCTTTTTGATTACAATGCTACCACAATGTGTTCTAATATTACCACACTTTTTGCCTGACAATCAAAAAATAAGAATAGACTCGACGAAAAAACCTGTCCCAAAAAAATATCATTTAAAAAATTAATTTTAACAAATTGTTGTTATGATAAAAAGTATTGGAAATGTTAAAAAGTATTCAAAAAGTAAAAAAAAAAATATTTTTTTTGTGGAATTTGACATTGCGTCTCATAATATTTTTTGTTTATTTTGATGTCTAGTTGACGCCCGTTTTCAAGGCTCTTGTCTTGGTACCCGTATTCATACATATCGTTGGGGATAGTGCAATACCGCGTAACTACCAAAGCAGATAAAGTTGAAATATCAAATAATTGACACTCAAATTGACTCTAATTGAATTTGTTATGAGGATTATCCCCGACGATATGAGGGTCATACAGATTTTTTGTATGAGTTAGGTTGCAAATCCTTCCTATGTATATCATATATAAGAAATTTAATGGCTCTAGAAGCCTAATTTTCTTGTTGGACGAAAACAAGCCGATAGGTGGCTTTTGGTTCTTATATTAAGAATTATGTGGTCAAAACCTAATTTGTATGTCCCAGAACAGTTAACTTTCTAAATGTCCACAGGAAAGATGCCCCTTTTCGCGAACACTGTATGACCCATGAATGTGTTTTTCAGGTGGACATGCCAGTCTTCTTCTACATTGATCCCGAGTACACTCACGACCCTCAAATGGAATATGTAGACGAGATTGTGCTCTCTTACACATTCTTTGAGGCCAAAGAGGGCCTAAAGCTGCCTGTACCTACTTATGTTAAGCAATAATGACATTTAAACCCATTGTAAATAAGACTAGATTAGATTGCATTTGTTTTGATTAAGATGATGAAGTTTGTTAAGTTTAATTTTTGAATATAATGAAATGCACAGTTGTGATTTTTAGTGCGTTGAAATGCAAAAGATACGGATTACACGATCGCTTACAATTTTAGCATTACGTTAGTAATTTTAGCTAAACTACTAATCTTGAGCGTGTCGGTCGATTTTCTGTAGTGTCTCATCTCAACCCAACTCTCATTTGCCCATTGTGCCACAATACCGTCCGTCCGTCCATCAAGATATCTAGTCCGAGAAAACTAATTTATTGAGAGTCCGAGAATCATTATAAACTCGTAAATCTCAAGCACCTATCTCTCTCACTCCAATAACAGTGTGACAGAGAAGCAATTTACACAGTAGAGAATTTGATTCGCTGATTATATGGACCAAATCGTAATTTAGCTAAATGGGAGAAGGTATAAAACACTGCATTTTCTGGATAACTTTACTCACAATTTATAACAGGACGACAACCCAAACCAACTACAATTTCACAACCCCAAATGGGCAAAAAAATCCCTAGAGAACCAATATAGCCAACGTCAAATACTTTACAACAGCCAAATAATTCCATACACTATATAGATTTAGTAATGTGTACCGAACTAGGCCCCGAAGTACTGGGCTAGCGTTGAAACCACGCAAAATAGGCACGTTTGATGTCGAGTTCCGGAAAAAAATGGCCAAAATACAACAACAACCAAACTAGGCCACTTTGACTGCTACAAAGTATTTGACTGACTGTATAACAGTAATAGGAACTTAAGATTTGATAGCAGCAGTGACCGGGTATCCACGCCGAAGCCCCATGCACTGGTCGCGGTCGATAAAAAGGGTCGCGCTCTTGTTACGAAGATCGGCTTCCAAACCGGCACGGACGCCGAGCAACGTTTGATGTGTCCCCTCCGCCGTGGCGATCTTTGAGCGCAGAGTCTCCATGGTTTCTTGGAGATCGCAGACTTCTTTTACGAGCCTGCAATGAAGAATCAAATTTAAGGGTGCTTTATTCGAAACCCAGAAAAATTCAACAAAGCCGAAACAAACCACCAAATCATGAATTTATGGTGTCGGCACATCACTCTCCCAATATTAGGTACCTACAGTAACATTCTGTTATATTTTCAGGGTGATTAAATCTCGGCTCAGTGTCGGTGACGATGTTAAAATTTCAACCTTATAAAGAGTGCTACATAGAACCTGGTAATGGTGGAGCAGTGACATGATTATTTTCTATAGCCACATTATTCTCTGTTTAAGGTGCCAGAAATGCCACCCACAGCACTCGATGGCACACTCACGCTCTTTGGAAGTGTGGTCTTTAGCCGCGTATCGACTAGAGGCAGCCTCGGGTCGAGCGGCTGCCTCACTCCAAGGCTGCGCAAGTGGAGTCGCTGCCTCAACCTGAGGCACGCCGCGACGCGAGGCAAACTCGTCGCCGCGAGCCGAGCCATATTTTGTCGGTCTCTGTGCCGTGCTCAAAGGCGCCTCAGTCCGAGCCGTGTATTTAGTGGATCCGTAGCTGTTGCCTCAGAGCGAGCAGCCTCAAACTGAGGCTATTTGCTTTAAGTCGAGGCCGCTCGACCCGAGGCTGCCTCTAGTGGATACGAAGCTTTTATAGCTGGTATCCAAGATATGGGGATGGGAGCTAGATGTCTCAAATATCTTTACGGGAAATAATCGAAAATCTGCAGCCAAGTGAAGGTTGGTCGACGTTCAATTTTCATGACCAGAGAGAAAGAAGAAAAGAAAAAAATCAGAAGTTCAGAAGAGAGAAAAGAAAAAAAGACCTGTTTTGCGCCTCGTCCCGGCATTTTTCGAGATGTGGCCGGTTGGTGCGAGCCTGCAGGCGAGTGTGCGCGACGCGCATCGGCTGCAACTTGTCTTCTATAGCTTTGTTTAGGAGCTCTAGAGTCTTCTCGATGTCGAAGATTTCTTGTTGCACCTGAGTGAAAAACAAGAGTTAGAAATCAACCCTTTGTCGAATTAATTCGACAAAAAATGAGGGTGATCGCGTGGCAAACGTCTTTGACAGTGAATAGTCTTAATAACAATAGTTCTAAAAAAATACAAAAAGGTCTGAGTCCTGTATTTTTGACGTTGTGCTAAAGACATAAGTTTATGAAAGAGATGCTGCAGGTGATATCGAGTGTAGTGTTATTGGGTGCCTTAGGCTAGAATAATATGGTATAAGTCATAAAGAACTAAACACAGGGCTAACTTAGCAGAACGTAACAAGGATTTAAATAATGAGGTAGATGTTCGGTGTTAAACCTTGTGGAGATGGAGTTGCAGCTTGTTCTTAATCTCAATAGTCTCGGCTATGCGACGCGTGAACGAGCTGTTGGTGTTACTCCATTGGTCCCAAATCTCTGTCGCCGACACGTTGATCAAGTTGTCCGTGTCTGTAATTAGAGAGTTATTTTTCATGTTGATTTCGTACTCGGAGACGTAAACATGAGTTGACGAAATGCAAGAAGCCCTTCGCACTGTGATTGAAGGCTTTTTCCATTACTAATAACTACTACCAATTTCATTACTTTCATATCGCTCGCTAATAAAAATAGAGGACCTGCAGAATATACTAATTTAAATGCTCACAGACTTAGAAAATGTAAAGATAAAGGGTCTCCCCAAATCAATCGA
Organism: Thaumatotibia leucotreta; assembly: GCA_025490895.1. Classification (NCBI taxonomy): domain Eukaryota; kingdom Metazoa; phylum Arthropoda; class Insecta; order Lepidoptera; family Tortricidae; genus Thaumatotibia; species Thaumatotibia leucotreta. Next base: position 3,537 of record JALPQI010001717.1, read on the forward strand.
CCCGGAATCGGCTTAAACAGCCGGGCGAAAAAAGCTTTATGTCGAAGGCATAAGAGCGAAACATCCAAATCACGTCCGCCGTGACACAAAGCATTTTTCGCCCGGCTAAAGCCGATTCCACATTGATTGATTTGAGGAAACCCTGAATCGGTACGCTTTAGTAGACTGCTTACCTGAGAGCATCTGTGTAGCCTTAGCTCGCTCGGATTGCGAGCGTTGCAGCGTGGCCGCGCTGGCGGCGGCCCAGCGCTCCGTGTCGCATACCGTCGGGTCATATCGTTCGATACCCGCGTAAAATTGCAGACCCTGCGCTCAGAAGATGACAAAATACGATCAGCTCTGGAAACATGGTAAATCCGAAAGAAAAGGATTATGTACGTATTAGATCTGTAACTTGATAAGCGTCTTGGATTTTAAGATAAAAGGACGAGCCGCGAGCGTCTTACAGGATTAGCGTTGAAAATTCCAAACACCACGAGGATCTGGAGATTTATTCGGAAAAAATGAAATTTTTGACTTTAATTTTTAACTCTAAATTAATGCGAATTAGGTCGTACTCGTAGGATGTCACCGAGGAAAGTCATTGAAATAGATGGAAGGAGTGACAGCGACAATTATTGCATATTTCTGTAAAAATCCGAAAACAAACGAAATCTTCATGTATTCGCGAAAAAGTATTTGTTTTAGTCCGACATTTTAAAATAACCGACATTGAAACGATTAATAGAAACTATAAACTTACCTTAGAGAAGTTATTGAGCTGATGGCACATAGAGTCAATACCGAGTGCATATTCTTTGTTCCTCATATCGGATTCGAGTTCGTGTTGTGTGGCTCGGCAGTTCTTTGATTGTGCGCGCACCTGCTCAACATTCGAAACAGCTGTTCAGCGTCTATTGGAAACTGAATGTAACGGGTACTAGTTTTAAACCATTTTAGAGGCCTAGACAAATCACTTAAAATATTTAAAGACATGATATAGCCTCATCATGTGTTGATTTGGTGGATCTATGTTGTTGTTGTATTGTCATTTTTTCCGAAACTCTACATCAAGCGCGCCTATTTTGCGCGGTCGTAACCCCAACGCTGGCTCAGTACTTGTTGATGGACTTCACATACACCCTTGAATTTCTTGGCAGATGTACCTACGCGGGTTTCCTCGCGATGTTTTCCTTCACTATAAAACACTTGTGAATATCAAATAATAGTTTTTTTGAAAAACTCATTGGTATGAGCCGGGGATTGAACCCATGACCGCTGTAGCAGCCGTGCGTTTTACCGCTAGACAACAAGCGGTTGAATCTAGGTTTTTTTTTTTATGATATCTGACCTTCTCAAGCATCTTGCGGAACTTCTCCTGGCACTCGCGTAAAATGGCCACCTCCTTGAGCAACGACTGTTCCACCGTGTCATGGACTTGCTCCAACCCTATTTAAAAACAATAAAAATGAATCCATGAACATATTATGACATAGGTATATCACTTTATAACGTACCCTGTCGTTTCTCGCGGTGGTAGAGGCACTCTTGTACGATGTGTAGTGGACCCTCGATTCCCGCAATAGCACGTTCCAGGTGCCTCCGCGTGTCATTCAGCTTTTCGCACGTTGACACCAACCGTTCCATCTCTATTGACACCTGCAAACAGCACAGCCAAGGTTCTGTAAAATAAAACACATAAATCAGAATTATCAGTCCCAGATTTTATTGAGCGACGTACTAACCTCGTTCCTCCAAAAGGTTGTGTCAGTGATCCGCTCTCCAATCCTTCTGCCAGAGTCTCTTTGACCTTGTGCGCCAATTTCATCAGTTTCCCTTAAATCGGAAAAACGCTTACAAAATTACTTCGCTACTTTTTAATAACTTGACATCTCAATGGATATAACGCTCTTCTACAGATGTAGTGCATAATCCGATTCCGTGAAAATATTACGAAGGTAAAATATCATTCCCTATATCTGTATCAAAAAATTCAGCCGGGTGGTGACGGCAGTAAGAATACATTTGTCACCACCACTACTCCTCGCGCGGGTGTCGTAAGAGTCGACTAAGGGATTGAAGTGTCACTGACCATTTACTTATAGAAGAATGGTGATAGGCAGCAGCATGATTATAGTGGACACACTACTGCGATCGGCAACCCGCTTGCCCAGCAAGGCGATTATGGGCATTTACCTCCTAATGCGTCCATACGGTACACGCTAAGGGAGTGAGTTGCTAGACAACTGTCTCTGTTCTCCAGCAGAGGACTGATAAGGGCTGATGAAGTAGTGAGAAGATATCTGTAACTCACCTGAGCATCCTCATGATATCATTCCTCACGCGCTCCGAGAAGTTCCGCTTCGCATCCGACTCGTTGTAATTCTTGATGCTGTTCTGGTTCCACTCGTACTGCGTGTATCTCGTGTAGAGGGCTGCGCGGGCGGCGTGCTCGGGACTTCGATCAAACCCGGTCACCAGGTTAGGAAACCGGAGGGGTTCGGCTGCCATGCCTGATGGAGTGTAACATGGGTCGACCATCGTGTTGGTTATGGGTTGGGAGGGCCTGAAAATAATTATCCACAGTAAATAAATATTCGGGGACAACTTTGATCTTACAGTACCGGGCTACCGGGACTCTACTGGCCACTGCTAACCAAGCTACGTCTATTTTGACGCCATTGCTTCTCAACCGTTTACAAACTTAATAAAGGCCAAAGAAAATTTGATATAGTCCCTTATATTTTGATTTACGTAACACGTTAATTTTCTGTTATTCTAAGCAAAAGAAGACTTAATATTTATTTTTAGAGTAAAGTATTAGTTCCAAGATCGCAAAAAAACTTGCATTGGGGTGACTTCTATCTCCTCGTAACCCAAGATAGGCCTCCACGGATGCTTCTTCGGAGAGTGGAAGCAGTACCCAACTTGTGGGGGCATCATCGCCCCACCCGCGGTCTCCTTTGTGGGGCTCCATTGTTGGAGTTGCTGCAACGAAAATAAAAAACTTAATATTAATTAATGGAATCACAACCCAGCCCACAAGTAGGCATTCCCCTATCAGCATTGACGGGTATACTAATGAGTAGATCAGGTACAGTTATTTACCGAGCACATGGTCACTTCCTTCGCCATTGTAATGAATTTTGCTTTCAAATGACTATTGAATTGTTAAAAAAATTTAGTATTATTTTAAAATTTGTAAAACCTTGACATAATTTAATCAAAGTAGACAACTTCAAAAGAAACGTCTTTTTGATTAGTACCAAAAGACGATCGCGTTACTATAGGAAGTGGAATAAGCAAAGAGGCTGTAAAATTATTATTAAAAATTTAATATTAAAATTAGCCATGAAAAAAACAGATCATCATCATTTCAGGCAAAATATATTATGTCCATTGCTGAATATTCTCTTTGGATCTTCAGCTTCACATACCTACACCGGTTGGAAGACACATTCAGCAAAAACTAGATATTGAAAGAAAAATTATATTTAATTTTATCCTTATTCGTTTAATTAATCTGAACATCACTTTTGCAACATTGTACATTGCAATAACGAAACGATACGCAAGCTACCAACATTGAAAAATGTAAGCTGTCAGTGTCAAATGTCAGGAGAGACAATGACAATGACATTGATTGATTTCTCTTATCGTGAGTCGGTCGCGATTCTATAAGACGGTGTCCCTACATAGCTTCGTTATTCATTAATTCCTTGTTTATTCAAATCGTATCGACTAAATTTTCTCTACGTCGATGTTACTAGAGCCTTATCATGAGCAGCGTCCCGGATAACGCACCCCAGCGTGAGTGAATAATACTTTTGTAACTGGATAACCATATAAGTTGGTTTAATCGACTTTGTACAATAATAACTGTGTTTGGTTATCAGATTGCCCTGGCACCGGCAGTGAAGATGCGGGCAAAGCTTCGGCGTGTGCCGGATGCCCGAACCAAAACATTTGCGCATCGGGTAAGTTTACACAACAGTCCCTCTACTAAAGAACCTCATATTTGAACATGATGATGAAATTTATTGTTAGAATTTATGATGTTATACGGGGCTTAGAAATAAGGTACAAAGTTGCTAAAAAGGCTTATAATATTAAAATTGTCATTTAAATCCAAATTATTTTTAATTTTCTGCAACCTTAATGTGATATCCTCCTGCCGCCCAGAGGCCTATTGAAAGGTCTCCTCAAACAGACGAAATCCTATTCTATTTCCTACACTATTAATTCAAAATTCACTTGCAATATTTATTGGCTGGGCAGGGCAGCAGTAGGATATCAATTTAGTGAATATTAATCTTCATTGATTTGTCATACAGTCATATGTATTGCAACACAAAACATAAATTACTACCTATTTTTATGACTCTGCATTTATAGCTTTGCCTCTTTTTTAATTAATGAGATAAGCAGCTATTATTTCAATTTAGATGGTCAAATTTATTGAATGATAATAATACATAAATGAATAAGCCATTATCAGATCCTAGTTTTTGTAGAAACAAATATGTCTGAATTAATTACTATACATAAAATAGGACAATTAATCTTTTATTTATGGGTTTGTAACAATAATTATTTATTCATAGATTTATAATAACTAAACACAAACATGTACTGTGCAGACAAACAAAAATTTACAAAGCCACGAAAGGGTCATCTTCAAAATGTCTTTTGTATTATTGTCTATATTCCATTAGATTTAATTTTATAATTTTGTTATTATGTTTCATCATATAACTTGTCAGCAAGCTAGAGAGTTAAATAAAAATTTGTTTGAATTTGACTTTAAATCAGGTGCTGCATCAGCTCCTGATCCAGCTATTGAGATAATCAAGGAGCGCCTCTCTAAAGTGAAACACAAGATCCTCATTCTTTCTGGCAAGGGAGGTGTTGGCAAGAGCACCGTCACCTCCCTGCTTGGACATGCGTTGGCTGCCAGGAATCCAGACATTAATGTAAGTATTCTTGTTCTGGATCTATATTGAGATTGATGTTTGCATATTTAATTATGTACTTACATATTTTATATATTATGTAGTGTTTTGTTCTGATAAAATATTCTCATCATCATCATCATCAGCCTATGTTAGTCCACTGCTGGATGTAGACCTCTCCTATTAACTACGCGTATAGACTCTATACGCGTAGTTAATAGGAGAGGTCTACATCCAGCAGTGGACTAACATAGGCTGATGATGATGAGAATAGACACATTAGGAGGTAAATGAACATAATCGCCACGCTGGGCAAGCGGATTGGCGATCGCAGTAATGTGTCCACTATGATGACGCTGCTGCCCATCATCAATCTTGTAGAATGGTCAGTGACACTTCAATCCCTTAGTCAACTCTTACGACACCTGGAGGAGGAGTTGGGGTGGTGACAAATGTATTCTTAATCCCATCACCACACGGCCCGAGCATAAAATATTCTAATACAATATTATTCACTACTTCTGTACCTTTATAAACTGCAGTTAAACTTTACTACTTTTATAATAAATGCATCATTCTATTGAATGGTTAATAGTGTAAGCAAAGTATAATACACAAGACAAATTATTGTTCCTAAAAGAAAAAAGAAAAGCCTAGGCTGTCTTTTCCTAATATTCAATTTTTTATTGCTAAAAAAATGATAATTGAGATATTATGAATATTTCTTAATATAAAAAACAAGTCATATCTCACTTACATGGCAACTTAGTGATTGTGCTCTTTGAACCAATTGTGAAACAGTGTGGCACAATTATTTAAATGTCAGACAGTTAGTGTGATTGACCTGTCTCTGTTTATATCACAAACTATCACAAGGCAGGTTAAGATAATTTAGATAAACATATCTAAACTATACAAATGCTGATTCTAAAAAATCACTATTTACTATACATATAGTCTATGACTCTTACTATTGTACTTACCTATCGGCTATCAGTTAAAATAAACACCTTCACATGTATATAGATAGGTACATAACAGTATTTACAGTGAGCATTACACCCCATTTAAATTAATTGAATCCTTGCAAATTCCAATATCCATCTTAGGGATTCATCAAATAATGTCCATCTGATTTTGTATGGGTACTACCTATGCATTTGATTAATTGGTTATTGAATCTGTGACCTGACCCACAAAAGTAGGTCATGATGGGTCAACACTTGCAGTACTTAATCCTACTAAATTATGTATAATATTGAAAATACATCATTTCGTGAGTAAGTTTGAATACACTTTGATAACAATCACAATTTATTTTGAGCTAAAAAAATTGCAAATAAAAAAAAATCTAGACTGTACATACTACATGGAAAATATTTCTAGTCAAAATATGCTCATTGCACTTTTCAGAAAGTTTTAAAAGTTTTTGTTTATCAATGTATCCATACCCTGTTATATCTCGATCTTCTCTCGTGTGAGTTTCCAAACTCCATCTATAACCGCAAAACACCTCACTTGGACCACTATTTTTTTACGTCTATTGATCACAAGTGCTGAAAGTGAAAAACGAAGAATTCGCAACTACAACCTTCGTGACGGCACCAACAGGCACCGCGGATATAGGTCAAACCTAGCCGCAACTAAGTATACACAACTTGATGGACCTTATTCCATTGCCTTAAGGTCCAAATTAATCTTAATTTTACTCGCTCTAGTGGTGTGGTTTTAAAAGGGTGTATAAACCTATTGAGTTTATTGGTGCTTGAGTCTTTTTTAGTCTTGGATGTTGGTGCAACTGTGCATAGGTACTTAAGGTACATACGATTGTTTCGAGACTATAGCTATGGTAATGCAAGGTGTACCTAGACAAGCATGCGAAATCAATTGACATGCGATATTCTGCAGTATTTAGGATTGATTCGTGAAATCTATTAAGTTGGAGTTGAATATTTTCATTTTTATATGAATACAGCAGTCTTTGACCGCATCGAACGTTTATTTATTGCCAATGTTGTTTTTAAACTTTTATATGTTAATCGTGAGCCAACAACTACCTATTCATTATATTTGCTGGCCTATAAACAGCCATGAATTGGTTATGGCTATCGATTCAAATAGTTGTAAATTGTTATCTAAGTAGGTATACAAATATATTTCCATGTATCCTGCTTTTAAAGGATTACTGAATTGATTGTATATGTTAAGCTGATAACATGTAAGTGATCGGTTTGAAGTTCACCAGTTACCCGTTGGCTATTAGGTACATATCGTCGGGCATAGTGCAATACCGCGTAACTAACACATGCAGATAAAGATTAGATTCCATAGAAGTATGTATGAAATAAGAATCTTATTGACATGTGTTAGATACGCGGTATTGTACTATCCCTGACGATATACATTATACGTATTTAGGTATCAGTTTTGGAAGAAAAGCTTTCCCGATTAACGAGTTCCTGACTGTTTACTACATTGAGTTCTACATAAACAGGCAAATTTTGCATCACAGTAATTTGCCTGCTTATAAATCAGCAATATGTATAAATATATACTATAGATGAATTAGGTAATCAATTAATAAATATGGCGTAAAGTTCACCGTTTTCGCACCACATGCAATAAATAAACATCTGTAGAAGGTTACAATTTTAAACACAAAACTGTTGTGACATATATAATTTTAGTATAAATGTTACGTTACAATTAAAGAAAAATGTATTTACTGAGGTTACTCGAACTTGCGGCCATTTTCCATATTTCTCTAATTCATGTATTGTTAGTTTCATTCCCATATCTACTATTTAAGCTTTATAAAATTGTCGAACACTATTGACAACCGGAATAATTGGATGTAGGTAGTTAAGCGAAAAGGAGCAGTGATAGATGAATCCTTGCAAATTCCAATTCCCGTCTTAGGGATTCATCAAATAATGTCAATTTGATTTTGTATGTGTAGGTAGATACTACTTATCGTCGGGGATAGTGCAAAACCGCGTAACTAACAAATTCAATTAGGATCAATTTGAGTGTCAATTGTTTTATACACCGTGGGCTGTTTAAACCCGACCGATTTTAACAGTGTATTCCTGACCACATTTAGAAACTATAATGTCCTATAAACTTTTCTGGATATCGCCTAGTTTCAGAGTTATTACCAATTAAAAAAAAACATATTTTCTAATTGTTACTCAGTACAAAAGGTCTTTTTAACGGCGTTGGTGCCATTATGGAGAATAGTCTCACTAACCTCATTAATAGATGTCAAAAATACATTATACATTCAAAAACGTAAAAAAAATGAAAAAGAAATTAAAAAAAAAACATTTTTTTTTTCGCCAAGAATGACTAAAGTCTTATAACATTTTTTGTTTGTTTTTAAATCAAAAATGCGTGGTTAAAATCTTTGAACTCTATCTGTTTTGGTAGTTACGCGGTATTGCATTATCCCCGACGTTATGCATTTGTGTAACCGAAATAAATTGGACATAGTTATGCGAAAGCGAAAAGGATGCAACCTCTGAAGTCTTTTGACATTTTTTAACTGACAGTTTTTGTGGACTGGATCGTCCTTTACCCTTAACTATTACACGTCCAATTTTGAGTCTTTTGCTGTTACTCCAGCCCTACGACAAACTTGACACCTTCGTTGACACCTTCGTTGGAGTGACAGAGACAAATCCTCGAAATTGACGAATTTCTAAGCTCCCGGCCCGCTAACAGGCCTGGATGCTTAACCAAATTGCCTATCGCTAACGCTCAGTGGCGTATCGTAATTTTCCCTCTCTGTCACTCTTCCTTATTAGTGCGACAAACACAGTTAGCCTTTCGTTTACGATTGACCATTGAGCGTTAGCGATTGGCTACGCACCCAGCGGGGCCCTACCGCGAACTTCCAAATCCGCAAATTTCGAGGATTTATATCTCTCACTCTAATGACGCTTTCGGTGGAATAACAGAGAAATATCCTCGAAATTCGTAAATTTCGGGGATTTTTCTCTGGCACTCAAACAAAGGCGTCATTAGAGTGAGAGATACAAATCCTCGAAATTTACGAATTTCGTTTCTCGCTGATGTCGATGTCGTTTCAGGTGGGGATCCTCGACGCAGACATCTGCGGCCCGTCGCAGCCGCGCGTGCTCGGCGTCGCCGGCGAGCAGGTGCACAACTCCGGCTCCGGCTGGTCGCCTGTGGTGAGTCACTGACGTCACCGCGTGTGTCACGTGACCCTCGACATCTGCGGCCCGTCGCAGCCGCGCGTGCTCGGCGTCGCCGGCGAGCAGGTGCACAACTCCGGCTCCGGCTGGTCGCCTGTGGTGAGTCACTGACGTCACCGCGTGTGTCACGTGACCCTCGACATCTGCGGCCCGTCGCAGCCGCGCGTGCTCGGCGTCGCCGGCGAGCAGGTGCACAACTCCGGCTCCGGCTGGTCGCCTGTGGTGAGTCACTGACGTCACCGCGTGTGTCACGTGACCCTCGACATCTGCGGCCCGTCGCAGCCGCGCGTGCTCGGCGTCGCCGGCGAGCAGGTGCACAACTCCGGCTCCGGCTGGTCGCCTGTGGTGAGTCACTGACGTCACCGTGTGTGTCACGTGACCCTCGACATCTGCGGCCCGTCGCTTGTAACAGTTACTAAACCAAATGATAAACTATGGTACAAACAGCAACACAGCTAGGTATACACTTCAGAAATTGGAAATATTGCGTGAAAGAGAATCACACTTACAGTCTCATGTCAGTTACATAAGAATGTTGAGCCACTTGGCAAAGGATGCAATTTGGTCGTGTAATATTAAGGGTTCGGTATTTTTCGTTAGTAGGCACGATCGCGACATGTCCGATGGTCCCCGATGATATGTCATCGAATCTTTGTTGCGTCAAAATTTCAGTATTTGAAAACTAGTTGACATAATAAAAATTCCTTCGTCTACGAAAATTTAAGAATTAGCTATCGGCCATGATTAGACGCTAGATGTCGTTGTTCCTTGTGGAAACTGGATAACGACAGTTCTTCATCAGGGCCCGTAACTTTCATGCCGATGACATCATCATATATTTATATAAGAAAACTTATGGGTTCTATCCATTTCTTTACCCGACAAAGTTTATACTTGGCATGCTAGGATTTAACTCCCTAGAAGTTAGGCGTAATTATGCTCTCATGACCAACGCGTGCCGAGTGTTACGAGGGGATTCGGATTGTCCTCAGCTGGTTTCTCAACTAGTACGTCTTCGCGTGCCCCCGTTGTCTCATATAAATATAAATTATAGGCCACGCAAGCGCGACTTACTGGCTGTCCCTAAAGCGCACTCGGTGGCATACAGGAACTCTCCACTAGTCCGTGCCTTGCTCTACATAAATGCACTTGTCAAAGCAGCACCTGAGTGTGATATTTTTGCCAGTAGTTGGAAGGTAATTTGTGATGAATGCAAGAAGTTATGTGAGGCGATGGATGACCGTCCGTCTTCAGTTAGTAATTAAGCTGTATTTTTGTTTTTATTTATACATTTTTTTCTTTGTTATTATATTTAAATTTCTGCAGCGCATTAGTATTAACTGTAATGCTGTGTAAATTTGTTGATAAAATAAAATAAATAAATAAAATCAATTTGACGTCACGCTCCATTTAGGGTGATCCGAAATAGTTTTATTGTTTATTATTAATTATTAGTCGTCAATCATTTTAATCATGTACAAATAACTTCAAAAGTATTATATTTGCACGTGAAATAAATAACACCTACTTGATACGTGAAACATAAATAAAACTATTTGATTTGTTTTTATACATACATTTTTTTAATGATATTTCATTTCATTTAATTAATTGCTTGTGTGTACATCAGGTTTTATTACTAAATAATGTTTCAACACAACCCTGTAAAGGGCATTGCAATTCACTTACAAATATAAATAATAGTTACCATGCATTTACAAAATATATAACATAATAACACTTTTTAACCACTTAATTACATTGCAATATTATAATTATTATTTGTCCAATTTTCGTCTATTAAATATAAAATAAATAAAAGAAAAAATACAAACATTACATTTACAGGCCAGAAAGGAAAGATAGAGAGATGTATTTTTTATAATATAATTTGTGTAATTTTAGTTCTTATTCTTTAGGTATTCGTCAACTGTGTAGTAGGCTTTTTCTGCGAGATACTGTTTCAAGACTGTTAGAAATTTATTTAGATTTTGTTCGTTTTTTATGTGGTCTGGCAGATTATTATAGATTTTTATCGACGAGGGATAAGGTCCGTTTTTATGTAATGCTAACTTTGATGTTACTTGTATAAGATTATTATTACGACGGGATTCAAAGCGATATTGTTAACACATTTCAATAATTACGTAGAAAACAGAATTCCTCTTTAACGTACAGCACGTATCAAGTAGGAATTATTTATTTCACGAGTAAATATACTACTTTTGAAGATATTTGTACATGATTTAAATGATTGACGACTAATGATTAACATTGAACAATAAAACTATTTCGAATCACCCTAAATGGAGCGTGACGTCAAATTGATGGCATCGGCATGAAAGTTACGGGCCCTGTTCTTCATAGATTTGTCTAAAACCGTTTATTAAGTTAACCACGGTTTCTTCAAATCGGATTTCATGATTTATCTGACATTAATAGGCGAGGTATTTTTCCAATTCAAGATATTTTTAATTTTTTACAAATAGCTATGTTATCGGGCAATTTTAAATTATTTTTTTCATTGACAGAGACAAATGCTATTGCTGTCTTTATTATAATTCATCACATCTCTTAGTTGACGTTAGTTGAATACTTATGTAACCTTTGTGGAAATATGGTAGATAGACGTTTGACAGTTTACCTATAATCCTTTAATTTGTCAGTAGCCATACCAAGGAGGTTGGAACTCTTACGGCGCCTATAGAGAGACGGCGTGACAGACAAAACCCGTGCCGCGCATATGCGTTTTACGCATATGTGCTGTCAGTACCTCTCGGGACGTCATGGGTATATAAACTATAAAAATATACCAAGAATGCCACATTGCTCTGTAATCTGGTGCAGGAACCAGTCTACGTACGTTAATAAACAAAATTCAAACGTTTCCTATCACAGGTAAGTAAAAAAAGTTATATTAAATTCAATATAAAATTAGTATGGGCGAGAGACATAGTGAAGAGACACGACGCTGAATTTGTTATCGATAGTCTATGTAAACTCTTACAACTAAACGGTGTTAGTAGAAATTCAAAATTTGTTCCCGAGCTACGGACGTTAACTATGTATAAGTAAGTATAATTATGTGTATTTCTCTATTTAAGTACATATATATATATATAGTCGCCTAGCACCCATAGTACAAGCTTTGCTTAGTTCGGGGCTAGGTTGATTTGTATGAGACTGTCTCCCAAACATTTATTTATTTATTTATATTTAGCAACAATATAATATTTATCTAGACAGACAATGAAGCAACTATACAAAAACATATAGTTTAAGAAATTTTGACTTAATTTTTAGATTTCCTCTAGAACCATGTGTCAGAGAACGCTGGATAACGGCGACTGGAAAGTTGAACTGGTTTCCGCAAAAATACGACACAATTTGTTCGGACCACTTCCAAACTGACTGTTTTGTAAAAACAAATCCAAGATCTATATTGTCATCCAATGCCTGTCCAACTTTAAAACTCCATCCTGCGTTTGACAAGGTAAGTTAGCTTTGCTAAATAATTTTATTATGTTTTAAAAGTAAAGTACCTTTTAAAGGATTTCTGATGTTATCTGTTAATACATATTAATTTAAGTATGTAACACCTGGAGGTGTTTCTCGTCCCAAGTAACTCATCTGATAATCTTTCAAGAAAACGTAAAACGGTACAATTTACGAATTTAAAAATATCTTTATACATTTATACATCTAGTTAATCTGTCCTCATATATAATACCTAAATTACCTAACCATCTAAACTCCTTACAGTTGATCGTTTAATTTTAGTTCCCATTTATAGTTACAATTTTAATTTAAGCACCTATGATTACATACACCTACATTTTCTTTTTGCGTTTTATAACGTAATATAAGTAGATATAGTTTGCACACCTTGAACAAACAAACCAATGCAAAGGTAACATATATAATCTTAAGACCGCCTGTTGTTTAACCTCTGTCTAGCCTTACCCTTAAAACTTGTTGTTTAACTTTAACCTTAAAGCTAACAACTTAATGTAACTACTTACAGTAAGTACTTATTGTAAATATAAATTCAAATAAATGTATAAATTTTACTGTTTTGATATCATTCATAACGACATCATTTTAGTGAGATTTAAAAAATGAGAATGTTTGAATAGCTTTTTTCAAGTAACATTTTTAGTCAAATAACTGTTGGTTTTAATCTATCGATAAAAATATCGAGCCATACCACAACACTATTTACATTAACATGTCAAAATTACCTGACACGGTCGATTTCTATGAAAATGACAGCCAAGGCCGCCTCTATCTCTAAGGTTACACACTAAAGAGGTCCGTGCTCTGTGAGCCATACAAATGTTTAATAGAGACTTGATAGTGTCTGGCTGAAATTCTAACTTTGAAAAAATATCTGACAGTGACAGCCGTTGAAAGGAAAATGAACGAAAATTTCTACATAGCAGCTTAGCAGTCAAATTACCGGCTCTGAAGTTAGAATGACGTCTCCAGGACTAAAGCGGATGTTATACAGGGTGGTCCAAACCTTGACGTCAAAATTTTTTTTTTAGGTTCCTCACGTCATGGGCTATCAGAATATACCCCATGTATGTTAGCCGATTTTTTGTAGTATTCGAGTTATGAATTTTTGAAATTTTTTTCTTTGAGAAATTCTGGAGTGAAGAAAGGGTTTAGCAGCCTTACCGAACAAGAGGTGCCTTTCCCCACGGATGAGGTCAATATTTTAGGTGGTGTACTAGCAGGACCTAAGAATACTCCATGCTTAATATCAGCTCTAGATCTTCTTTTGTTTCAGAGTTATTCAAGATAATGTAAAATATACAGGGTGTCGTTGAAAGTGGCATATTTCGTAAACTGTTCAAGTTAGATAAACCAAACAAAATTGTGTTTGATAACAATAAAATAAACTACAAAATGTATATTTTTAACCTGCATCTTGTCCTTATTTTTCATAATAAAAAAAGGTTTCTTGTTTTTTTTTCCATATTTTTTTTTATTTCACGCGGAGGTACACCTACAAAAAAAATATGCATACATAGCCACTAATGTCCACTGTATACATAAATAAAAATATTTCCGTAAATCATCGTGCGTCATGCCAAAAAAAATTTTTTTTCAGAAGTAGTCGTTACTGGCATACAAATAAAGTACCAGTGCAGTGTGAACATAAGTTAGTGTGTAGGTATACAATCTCTCGACACTTACCGCACAAAATATCATTGACGTAAATTGACTTATTAATCAATCAATCAATCAATCAAGCCATTTATTTCCAATAGAAGTTACATTAAATTTGTATACATGCATATTTACATAAATTAATTAAATAAATTATTAATAATATTATAATTATAGCACTGTTTGCAACACTTCAATTAATTAAATTAAATTAAATCATTCCATTCTTTAACATAATTATTTTAGTGACTAAATACTATATTTAATTACTATTGGATGTCCATTTCTGGACGAAGGCCTTATTAATACATTTGCTTTATAAAAGAGAGATAAACATTTGACACATAGTATTGTTTTCGACATTTGATTTGTTGCATTTTCTGTTGGAAAATGGAAAAAATTAAGTTTAAGTCTTGTGAAAAAACGTTAAAAAATATATGTGGAAAGAAAAAATGCATACAAACTGGACAAGAGGCTGATTTATATAGCAAATGCACTAATAAGTCAATTTACGTCAATGATATTTTGTGCGGTAAGTGTCGAGAGATTGTATACCTACACACTAACTTATGTTCACACTGCACTGGTACTTTATTTGTATGCCAGTAACGACTACTTCTGAAAAAAAATTTTTTTTGGCATGACGCACGATGATTTACGGAAATATTTTTATTTATGTATACAGTGGACATTAGTGGCTATGTATGCATATTTTTTTTGTAGGTGTACCTCCGCGTGAAATAAAAAAAATATGGAAAAAAAAACAAGAAACCTTTTTTATTATGAAAAATAAGGACAAGATGCAGGTTAAAAATATGCATTTTGTAGTTTATTTTATTGTTGTCAAACACAATTTTGTTTGGTTGATCTAACTTGAACAGTTTACGAAATATGCCACTTTCAACGACACCCTGTATATTTTACATTATCTTGAATAACTCTGAAACAAAAGAAGATCTAGAGCTGATATTAAGCATGGAGTATTCTTAGGTCCTGCTAGTACACCACCTAAAATATTGACTTCATTCGTGGGGAAAGGCACCTCTTGTTCGGTAAGGCTGCTAAACCCTTTATTATTAAAAAAAACTATTTGGTTTTTTTAATAGTTTATTTTTGTAAAAGTATTACTATAAATAAAGCATTTACTGACAAAAAAATTAACGTCCTCACTTTGATACAAGTAGGATAAAAAAATACCAAATTCAAAATTTTACGTTAAAAACGCATCAAAATAGCATTAATGTACGTAAATAAAAAAAATAAAACATATCCCAAGGATTTTTGGTATTCTAAAGCCTGCCCTAGACCTTAAGCCTTCGTAAAACCAAAAAAAGTGATACTTAATGATGAGGATTTTTCGGAGTAGTCGGTTAAATAAACTTAAAAAAAGCTTCAAAATTTTTTATTTCAAAATAAAGTAAAATTACGTCTGTTTTGTTGTTTTTATCAATAAACAAAGACAGAAAATACCACGAAAACTCAATTTGTGTAGTTATTATACGAAATTTTACTTTATTTTTAAATTAAAAATTTAGAAGGTTTTTTTACGTTTATTTGACCGACTACTCCTAAAAATCCTCATCATTAAGTATCACTTTTTTTTTGCTTTTACGAAGGCTTAAGGTCTAGGGCAGGCTTTAGAATACCAAAAATCCGTGGGATATGTTTTATTTTTTTTATTTACGTACATTAATGCTATTTTGATGCGTTTTTAACGTAAAATTTTGAATTTGGTATTTTTTTATCCTACTTGTATCAAAGTGAGGACGTTAATTTTTTTTGTCAGGAAATGCTTTATTTGTAGTAATACTTTTACAAAAAGAACCTAGTTAAAAAACCCAATAGTTTTTTTTAAATAAATCTCTTAACTCCAGAATTTCTCAAAGAAAAAAAAATTCAAAAATTCATAACTCAAAACCACAAAAAATCGGCTAACATACATGGGGTATATCCTGATAGCCCATGACGTGAGTAATCTAAAAAAAATTTTTTGACGTCAAGGTTTGGACCACCCTGTATATAACGTCACTATAGTAACGTCAGCTCCCGGAAAAATCGCGATCAATCATTGGTTAAACGTTTTTGTTATTACGTAACCATGGTAATGTCACCTTCTGAAGAAACCGCGAGCGATCATTGGTTAACCGTAGCAATGCCTGCCCCATTGGTCAGCAGAGTTCGGCCGAAGTCGTGATACCAGTGTCATAAGATTTCGGAACCCGATTTGTATTATTCGACCAAGTTGCGAACAGTGCGAACGATCAACATTCCCGTGTATTATTTAATTTGAAGTTGACATAATATAATTATATTTATCTCTTTCATTTTCTCTCTGCTCTGTCTTTAATGGTCCGTTAGGAGTGTTGCTGTTTGTACGACAGAGTCCAGATTATAGAGAGAGAGATAGAGAGGAGTAGGTAAGTTTAAAAAGGTACGGGCATCGGGCACTGTATACATTTTCATTTCGCTTTATGTCTCTTACAGGTGACCGGCTAAGGCTGCGGCTCCATTGAGGCGGAGAGGAGCGGAGATGTGCAAAATTGACCAATTACATTCTTCAAATTAAAAATTCGAAACACTGTGATGCGATCTCATTGGCCAATTTTGCATATCTCCGTCCCTCTCCGCCTCAATGGAGCCGCAGCCTTAAGCCGGCAAAACTTGCCCGATCCAGCTTTCTGGATTAAACTCGACGGATGCGATATCGCACACAAAATGTCTATGATATAAAAAGAAAAATTGATCCAACCCAAATGAATAGTTTTTTTGGTTTTAAGACTTGCGGCCCTTATCGCGAACTTCGAACGAAATCCGCAAACGAGGGACGCCTCTAATGACGCCTTCGTTGAAAGTGCTCGAAATTCAAGAATTTAGATTTTTGCGATAGTACCTATGCCTAACCCTAGTTGTACCTAAGTAGGGTTCGATATAATATTTATTTAAAAAAATAAGTTTATTTCTTGAAAAAAAAAATTGCAGTGTAGGTACAGTCAAGGGCATTAATATATATACACTTCTCCATACTGATCCCTTACAAATGTGTCTATATATTAATGCACTCGACTGTACGTGGTTACCGGCTCAACTAAATACCTAGCCAAATAGATTGTATATTCTATTGTGTTTATTTGTTTTCAGTATGTAACGGACAACTTGTCTCTGATGTCTATCGGCTTTCTACTGGGCAGTCCTGACGATGCCGTCATATGGAGGGGACCGAAAAAGAATGGTGACTGTCGACTTACCCTTTTGACTACCTAGAGGCGAAACGATATGTCGTGACACTTACGCCAGGCAATCGTGATTTTTAACCCTTAAATTGGCAATGTTCGTCACAATCAACATAGTCTTCGACCCACTTTTTGTATTTTTTTCTAAGACAGAATTTTCTGCTCTTTTTAATGGCGAGGAGGCTAGACCGCACGATTTTTTTTAAATTTGCTAATTTAAGGGAAGCGTAATTAAACTTTAAGGCGTCCCGCGTAAAATCCGCATTGGCGTAGCCAGGGATCGGATACCGGTTTTATCCCCATATAAAAGAACGGTTCTAATTTCGTTCTTCGGTATATAAATTCTTTGATAATGGACTAATTAAAAAATACGATGTTGTTAATTACATAAAATATTGAGTACTACCTACATAAATAGTCTATTTAGAAAACAGGCAACAATGCGTAAAGGTAGCCAGAATCAATGACAGTAACGAAATGGCTAGTTTCTCATCAGGATTTAGACACAATAAATTTGGAGTCCCCCAGGGTAGTGTCCTGGGCCCTATTCTATTTCTGCTCTACATCAATGATATCACGGATATAACTAATCACAGATGTATATTATTCGCAGACGACATTTCTATCATTGTAACAACGAACAGAAGCATACGCACTGTTAGAGATCATGAACAAGACATAAATAATACGATTAGTATATTGCAAGATTGGCTCTATGTTAATAATTTAATAATCAACCTAGAGAAATCTAAATTTATTCAGTTTAATAAGTCACTAAATCCTAAATTTAATATTGATTTGAATATCCCTAGTATACAACAAGTTACTCAAACCAAATTCCTAGGTATATTAATAGATGAGAATCTTGACTGGAAGCCGCAAATAGACAGTGTTGCAAAGCGGATTAATAAATATGTCTATGCTCTAAAGCGACTCCGAACAGTCGCAGATATTAATACGGCAATTGCATGCTATCATGCATATGTAGAGTCAGTACTCCGCTATGGTCTGATAATATGGGGGAATAGTACTGACAGAGATAGAGCGTTTATTGCACAAAAAAAATGCATTCGAGCTCTGCTCGGAATGCGGAGAGAAGAGTCATGTAGGCCTCAATTTAAAAACCTTGGTTTACTGCCACTTCCTTCCTTATACATTTACGAAATGTGCATTTTTGTTCACCAAAACAAAGTTATGTTTAAACAAGCCTGTGACAGTCATCCGCGCACCTGCCGAAACCCGGACAGATTACTCTCTGACGTACATCCAAGACTAGCAAAGCATAAAAAAAGTTGCTTAATTATGGCCTTAAACATTTATAATAAATTGCCTGCTGAGATGAAGAATATGAATAATCAACTATTTAAAATTAAATTGCATCAATGGCTCAATATTAATAATTTTTATACCATAAATGAATACCTTGACATGAAATAATATATTGTAGTATGTGATGTATACAATAAACGCGCCGGTGTGCACTCGGAGCGGGGAGCGAGGCGGCGGGGGGACTAACCGACCGACCGCCGCCGAGCGAGGTTGTGTGTGCGCACCGGAGTTAGAATCTGAACTTGAATTGTTTTATTTATATCCTGTGTGACTTAAAAAGAGGACATCACACGTGGCGACGAGCCATCAAGTAAGTGAATTGAATCCTCCTGTTATAAAAAGAAAAAGAAATCAGGGTAAGTTCCTGATAAACAACAGTAAAATATTAATTCATTAAACAAGGAAAAGTATATATGATAAAGAACGAACCCGAAGCGCGTACATATTTACATATCAGATATCTTACTATTTAAAGATTTAACGTTTGATTTATGTCGTATTGTTACTTATTTGAATCATAAAGAAAAATACCGGCTACCTACATTAAAATTTGCTAACTTAAAATATCTGGCGTAGCGCTATTGAGGTTGCTACGCTATGGTCGGCTACGGACGTAACGACTGCTACGCGTAGCACGCGATGCGCTACGCAGAGTATGTTTACAAGTAACTTATTAGTTTATATCGGAAGATTTTTGTAATGACATAAGATTCATTATTGCTTAAGTAACCCTTATAAATAATAAAGGCATCGTAATCTACGCTGCAGTTGTGTTTAGACAATTACATCCAACTTAATCAAATAAAAGAGCATTTTTAAGTTTTAATAATGCATTTTCATTTAAATTTAATTTTATAACATCATATAACATTTCCTTGTCGTGAAAATAAAGTAATATCAGGTAAAAAGCAAACATCACACACAACAAATATACAAATTTGTACATTGTAGTGAAACCCGAAGGAGGTTAACACTTATAAAACCAAATTCTGCATTAAGATCACAAAATGTGGTTAGCAAGTTTATATTATTTGTAAGCGTACCATACTGTGAACATTCGTAAATTTACATATGTTACGTTTTCCGAAGGTGAAAATAAAGAAAAAAACGAAATCGCATTTAACTGTCCCGAAGGTGGACCAGGAAATCGTAAACTTTGCTGTTCGAGTAATATGTCAAAAGTCTCAGTCTAAATATCCCGAAGGTGGAACATTTAGTACTATAAGCGGGTACTAATTTAAATTAAATAGATTAGACCGGCCTAGGTGGAAACGGGGTATGTCTCAATTTAGTTTATTGTCAAATAATTAAAATATATGTATACGTAATAGATATTATCATGAAAAATAAGAATTTTAGTAATAACTTCATTAAAATAGAATAAAAAATTGCTCACTTATTTAAATTATTTTGTACTACACATAAAGTTGTAATAGGTACTTAGCATATTATTACAATCCTGTAAGTAAGCGTTTTCTGTAACCGTGCTTGAAAAAACTGTATCACAATGGAACAGGATTCACCAAACTCGCTCATTATTAACTTGGATTAAAATAGTGATGTCAAACAGGGGTAGGTATTTTGTGGTTGGGTATAAGGTATTTATTTTACAGTAAAAAATAGTTTAATATAATTTGTCAATCATAAAATACAAATAAATCTTAAAATACATTGCAGTTAAATCAAAACCAAGTTAATTTCGTTAGAGTAATTATTTGCTTCTTGGTGATTGTTTTGTAGAAACGGGACAACAACCTAAAGACCATGTCGTTGTTCCAGGTCGCCCCACAATGGCGGTCCAATTACCCCCTATAGAGCTTCTAGACTGTGATGGCGAGCCTGTTTCTTTGGGGTTACGCTGGGAGAAGTGGAAGAGAAGTTTAGAAATTTACCTTTTTGCATCAAGTATTGAGGACCCAAAGAAAAAAAGAGCTACTCTGCTTCATATGGGAGGCGCCGCATTTCAGGAAATTTATTTTAATATTCCTGGGGCTCATATTGAAGATGCAGACATAAAAGAGACAACAGACGTTTACACAACAGCAATCACAAAATTAGACGAGTATTTCTCGCCTAAACAAAGCAAAGTTTACGAGCGACATTTGTTTCGTTTATTAAAACAGGAATCTGGCGAGAAATTCGAAAGATTCCTGGTCAGACTACGTCAACAAAGTAGGAAGTGTGGATTTCTAAATGAGGATGACAACTTAATTGACCAAATCACTGAAAAGTGTAACTCTGTGGAACTAAAGAAAAAAATACTCACATTGGGAGACACTGCTACTTTGGATAAAATAATAACCGAAGCTAACGCTTTGGAATCTGTTCAACGTCAGCTTATAGACTTTAAAACAACGTCCCATATTCAGTCAAATGTTAACCGAATTGAATCCAAGCGTAATAGTTACTCAAATTCGGTTTGTGCTCGCTGCGGTAATAACAAACACAGTAGTAATAGTCCTACATGTCCTGCGCGAAACAAAACTTGCTTAAAGTGCGGATATTTAGGTCATTATTCAGCCTGTTGTAGAACAAGATTAAACAAACGCAAATTAACAGAAACAAGTTCAACGGACACAAATAAAAAACAAAAAAGGGACACAACGACTCAAAAGTCCCCGATTTCAAAAGGAACCCATAAAAAGACCGAAGATACCACAACGAATAGTTCATCGACAGCAGTGAACTATATATTTTACTTTGACGAAGACGAAGTAATAAAGTGCAATATTGGTGGTGTTGAAGCAGAGATGCTAATTGATTCAGGAAGTAGCTCCAACATTGTTAGCGATAAGACATGGGATCGTCTTAAAAACGATGGTATTCAGGTCACAAATCAAATTGCTGATCCAACAAAAATATTCATGTCGTATGGCAGCAGTACCCCACTTACAGTCTTGGGCTCATTTGAGGCTGAAATTATGATCGGGCCAGAAAAAAGAGAGGATACGTTCTACGTGATTAAAGATGGTACTCGCGATCTCTTAGGCAAGACGACTGCGATAGCTCTCAAAGTATTGCAGCTAGGCCTGAACATCAACATGGTGAGTCACGCAGAGTTCCCAAAGTTCAAAGACGTAAAGTTGAATATCTCCATTGACAAAACTGTAATGCCAGTCACCCAGCCGTTACGAAGAATACCAGTTCCATTGGAAGAAAAAGTAAACCAAAAGATTGACGAATTGATAAAGCTAGATATAATTGAACCTGTAAATAAACCATCAAAATGGATATCGCCATTAGTCCCAGTGTTAAAAAACAATGGAGATGTCCGACTTTGCGTCGATATGCGGTCTGCAAATAAAGCGATTCTTAGGGAACACTATCCGCTTCCTACAATGGACCAACTTCTCCCCAAATTCCAAGGAGCAAGTGTGTTCTCGAAACTTGACATTAAAGATGCATTCCATCAAGTCGAGATTAGTGAAGAGAGTCGAGATATTACCACGTTCATATCAGGGAAAGGTTTGTTTCGCTACAAGCGATTATTATTTGGTATAACTAGTGCCCCTGAATTATTTCAGAAAACTATGGAACGAATTTTGTTGCCATGCGAAGGGACACTAAATTTTATTGACGATATAATCGTTTTTGGTAAGGATGAAAACGAACATAATGCTCGGCTAAAACACGTCATGGATGTGCTTAAAATGAACAATGTTCTGTTAAACGAAAAAAAATGCATCTTTAATGCAAAGCGAGTCCAGTTTTTAGGGCATGATTTGTCCTCCGAAGGGATTAGGCCGCTAAATTCTTATATCAGTGGAATAGAATCGTTCAGAGAGCCTGCCAATATCGAAGAGATCCAAAGTTTTCTCGGACTGATTAACTACGTAAATAAGTGGATCCCAAATCTCGCGACCATGACAGAACCAATAAGACGGCTATTAACACTAAAAGTTGGTAGGAAAACTGATATTTCCGGGTATTGGACATCAGAGCAGAAGGAGTCTTTCAAATTGCTTAAAACTTCCCTTAAAAATATAGTAAGCTTAGGGTATTATAATCCCGAAGACAAAACCCAAGTTATGGCGGATGCTAGCCCCGTGGGCTTAGGAGCCGTATTGGTCCAGCATGACTCCAGGGGGCCTCGAATTATAGCTTTTGGTAATAAAAGTCTGTCTGATACGGAAAAAAGATATTGTCAGACAGAAAAAGAAGCTCTTGCTCTTGTTTGGGCTGTTGAACATTTTCACATGTACTTATATGGAAGAAACAGTTTCGATCTCATAACAGACCATAAGCCCCTTGAAGTCATATTTGGACCACGAGCAAAGACATGTGCAAGAATAGAACGCTGGGTACTTAGACTTCAGACATACAACTTTCAGGTTATTTATCGGCCTGGCAAGACAAATATTGCTGATCCTTTTTCTCGTCTCTGTCAACCGACTAATTCAGCGTCATTTAATGATGATTGCCAAATCAATCAAATTGTCGAGTACTCACGACCTCAGGCTATTCCCATGCAAACACTAATACAGTCTTCTCAGGCCGATGAGCAGATCACAATGGTTAAGGAAGCGTTAGCCACAGATACTTGGGACCCACGTATAAACAACTTCCGTATTTTTAAACCAGAATTATGGGTACATGAAGATATCCTCCTGAGGGGAGATAGAATAGTGATACCTTTAGAGCTAAGGAAATCAGTTCTAGAAGCGGCACACGAAGGTCACCCAGGTATCGTGGCTATGAAAGGACGGTTGCGTACAAAAGTGTGGTGGCCCATGATGGACAAAGACGCTGAGGCCAAAGTTAAGAGTTGCAAAGGGTGCACTTTAGTAACAAGTTGTAACCCTCCGCCACCGATTAAAAGACACGCTCTTCCCAACGAAGCGTGGCAGGATGTGGCTATTGATTTTTTGGGACCTTTGCCATCTGGGCATTATCTCTTCGTAGTTATTGACTACTATAGTAGATATAAAGAAATTAAAATTATGAAGTCAATAACTGCGAAAGATACTACAGAGGTACTCTTTGAGATTTTTTCGAGATTAGGATATCCCATATCTATAACGGCAGATAACGGTAGGCAATTCACGAGCAATGAATTTCAAAATTTTTGCCAGGAAGCCAATATAAAAGTTAGGTTTACAACTCCCTACTCTCCCCAGGAGAATGGGGAAGTGGAACGTCAAAACAGGGATATCCTAAAAAGACTCCGTATAAGTCAAAGTTTAAACTCAGATTGGAAACGTGACCTTTTAGATTACCTAATGATGTACAATAGCACCCCCCATAACACTACTGGTAAAACGCCATCGGAACTATTTTTTCGCAGGAAGTTTCGGGATAAGATACCCGAAATAACATCAGTACGAGATGGATCAGATTCGGAATGGAGAGACAGAGATAAATTAATGAAAGAAAAAGGAAAGAACCGTGAAGATTTAAAAAGGAAAGCAAGAGATAATCAGATAGAGATTGGTGAGAAGGTATATGTAAAAAATTTAGTAAAGGATAATAAATTAACAGCCACATTTAATTCGACACCTCATACTGTCGTAGAATCTAGAGGAAATGATTATGGTGTAATTAATGATGAAACCGGTCAGAAATACAGAAGAAACATAGTACACCTAAAGAAAGTTGAAGGGACTTGGAAAGTCTGTGGTTTAGAAGAAGATGATAAAAGTGATGAAGATGAAAAAGAACAATCTGAATACGAATCTGATTTCGACGATAAATAAATAGGTATCAATAACGATACCACTCGATGTATTGTGCTATACGTTTAATGAGTAATTGTAATTTAATGAGTACAGTTTTAGGAAATCTGGTGTATGAAATAAAATCACATATATTGTTAACTTGCTTACATATTTGGAAATAAGTAATCGATTTTGTAAAACATAAGGGAGGTGTGATGTATACAATAAACGCGCCGGTGTGCACTCGGAGCGGGGAGCGAGGCGGCGGGGGGACTAACCGACCGACCGCCGCCGAGCGAGGTTGTGTGTGCGCACCGGAGTTAGAATCTGAACTTGAATTGTTTTATTTATATCCTGTGTGACTTAAAAAGAGGACATCACATAGTAATTAATGTGAATTATTTTGTAATTAAATAAAATTAAATAAATTTGTAATATCTAATCATTCATCTAAAATAATCATTGTAATTGGGAAAAATCTTGTAAATTACTGATATTGTACATACCATTAGTTAGTGTACCTAATCATAAGTTCATGTATACATTTGCATACCTGCTATGGTTAAACATAGAAACCTACCACTCTTTGTATGAACACCTGTACCTGGTAATGTTTAAAGCAAATAAATATTCTTATTCTTATTCTATTCTAAAATATAATTTGAATTGACCTAATTCGTCGTTTGTGTCGTTGGCACGGAGTCACGATTTTCCGTTGTCGTCTTTTGCCGACTGTGGCGGTTAAAGGGTTAAGCGTGTTGTGATCGATACTCATATTTACAATGATATTTATTTCTTTGATTGTACAAGGTGCCCTAAAAATAAGTACTTTCCTGTTGTCAGTGAGGTTTTGGTACGCAGAATAGATCCTCCAGGGGATTTTTTTAGATATTCGTTGGTTTTAGTAGTAGTATTAAACGTAATAGTACCGGTGCCACCTAGTGCCGTATTTACTCCGTTCGGTTAGGTATTTAACTAAATATAAACAATCTTGCAGTATCTTTGCACTCGTATATTAAACCTCCGGCTTGCGGTAGTTTCCGACTTACAAAAATGCATTGTAATGTGTTTAAATTACTTGATCAATATTAACACTATTAACAGTGTTATTTAGTGATAAACTGATAACGTTATTGTTTGTTGCAGGCATGATTAAGCAGTTTCTCAGCGAAGTCGATTGGGGAGAGCTGGACTACCTATTAATTGATACTCCACCTGGTAAGTTATCTATGTTAAGGTTTGTTCATCTTTCCTGATCGGAATGTTCAGTTTCGTATGTAGTTAGGCGCGGCGAAAGTTGCTCTTCCGTCCCTAAGGTCGAAAGTCATTTTTATTGAAACTTAATCGATTATTTTACTTTCCTCAAAGTCGAAATGAAAAGTAGATTGTTTAACTCGGGTGAAATTGACACTATGTTCTCTCTAGCTAAGTAAAGTTGATAGTGGCCCTCCTGCTTATGCTTACGAAGCTGGAGGTTCCGGATTCCAATCCAAAGGGCATTTATTTGTGGATTTATCATAAACATTTGTTTCTTCGCCATGGATGTTTTCTATGTATTTAAGTATTTATATGTATCTATCTAATAAATAGATCGTCGCTTATTACCCACAATTTATTTGAGCTTACCGTGGAACTAGGTTGATTTGTGTAAGATTATCCCACGATAGTTATTATTTATTTATTTATTACTATATCCCCATAAAACCGCCGAAAATCGAGAGAGCACAGGTCCTTGCGTATCTAACATATCGTCGGAGATAGTGCAAAGCCGCGTAACTACCAAAACAGATAGAGTTCAAATATCAAACAATTGACACTCAAATTGAGCCTAATTGAATTTGTTATAGTTACGCGGTATTACACTATCCCCGATGATATCCACAGTATCCACACTGGTTATGTAGTTGAACCCTCATATTTTGTATCCGTGTACCCTTTTATTATTTTATTTATGAGCATTTCTCAAAAAGTTTGCTGTACATTTGCATCACGTCTTCGATTTTGATAAAAATTGGTAGGCTTTTAAGAGTCAATGACTACCACAAGCACCACTGAGCAAGATCCACCACTTCTCCCAAAATGTCCCATAATGAAACATTCCTTTTTTTTGCCGAAAATGTGTAGGAATTTGGTAACAAAATAGGACACTTCCTGGGACCTTTTGGGAAATGTGGTGCATCTTACAGGTACATTTACGAAAGCTGGCACGAATGAATCGAGTAACTGACAGAAAGTATCTATGTGTAGATGTATTAATGACAGTAGATACAGGTTGGTATAGGACGACCGCACAGACACAATGATAGATGTCATTCATTTCATTCATTCCATTCGTGCAAGCTTTAGTGAATTTACCTGTAACCTGCCTACCAATCTTTATCTAAATCGAAGACGTGATCCAAATGTACAAACTTTTTGAGTATTGCACTTATATGTACAGTCGAGGAAATTGAATGTTTAGTACTTTGCGGTTCAAGTTAATTTGGTAGTGAAATAAAACTATGAAAACGGATAAACTCGCGTATATTAACTAATTTTAACTTCATTCCGACGTTTCGAACACTTTACAGGGTTCGTGGTCTGCGGATGACATCCGTTTGTTTATCCGTTTTCATAGTTTTATTTCGTGAGTAGGTAATCCTCGCGGTAACCGAAGAAAATATTAATTTGGTAGTTTTGTATGTACTAAGCACGTCCAATGTAAGGTGAGCCATAAACTGCTAAACATTCAATTTCCTCAACCGTACTAGGTACATTTATAATATAATTATGTTTATTTAATTTTAACAATAAATCGTCCGCAGGCACATCAGACGAGCACCTATCAGCCGTGCAGTACCTGACCGGTGCCGGCCTGACGGGCGCCCTGGTCGTGACGACTCCTCAGGAAACCGCGCTCTTGGACGTCCGCAAAGAGTTGCAATTCTGCAGGAAACTGAACGCGAGGGTGCTAGGGGTTGTGGAGAATATGTCGCTATTCATCTGTCCGAATTGCAAGGTAAAATCATCATCAGCCTATGTTAGTCCACTGCTGGACGTAGGCCTCTCCTATTAACTATGCGTATAGACGCATTAGGAGGTAAATGCCCTTAATCGCCATGCTGGGCAAGCGGATTGGCGATCGCAGTAATGTGTCCATTATGATGACGCTGCTGCCTATCAATCTTGTAAAATGGTCAGTGACACTTCAATCCCTTAGTCGACTCTTACGACACCCGCAGGAGGAGTTGGGGTGGTGACAAATGTATTCTTACTGCCGTCACCACACGGCAGCAAGGTAAAATGTTGGAATACATTTGTATAGTCCATTTCGAATACGAAGGCCCGATGCCACGAAACTTTTGTCATTTAATTGGTCCACTACAAATTGGCACGTGTCGTACATTGATGTATGCAAGTATCTCGCCACAAAAGGGTCTGGCCAGGTATCTTTCGTTATCACTGGTCCTATTGTTGACGCCTAATGACTTTGTCAAGTGGAATCGGGCCCTCGTATTTGAAATGGACTTTAACTAGAACTTAAAATCTTAAGCCTTGAGTTCACATACATTTTTAGTTAAAATTATTGATATAACGTAAAAATACATCTACGAACGTGTTTCACGATACGTGTCAAAGACGTCAAATGCTATGGAAAATCAGTCGCATTTTGATGAACTAAATTAAATAAAAGGATGAAAGTTTCAAAAACGCATTTGTATACAAGGTACCCACGAGGAAAGGGAATAATTCTAACGGCATATTCCTGAGACTAAAAGAAGCAAAAAAATGTTAAATGAGTTTTGGTCAAATCCGCAAAAAAAACTTTTTTTTAATGTTTTGAATGCCTTAATACACAAAAAAAGGATTTTATTAATCAAACTATCGCAAAAAATGCACATTAAAGTTTTTTTTTTACATTTGCTAGATAATTAAAGATATTTTTGTTCATTTGATGTCTGTCAATGAAGTGTGACAAGACTAAGACAACATGGTGACAAAATCGTTTTCTAAAATGTGTTTATCATAGCGTACCGGTCTAAAACGGTTTTAAGAAAAAAAATCTCTTAAAATAGACTCCAGAAAACTACATAATTATGACATTTTTAACTTCAAATTTGGTCAGAAATCCACTGTTGTTTTTTTCCCTTTCCTCATGGGCACATTGTATTTGAGAGATTTTTTCATAACGACATAACAGTTTACACCGTTGCTATAGTAGCCGGGCCTAGTGATACGCAAGCTAATTAGTGTTGTTATTTAATCGTAAAGTTCGATTTCTTATTTTAACACATTTGTTATTTTTGTATTCTACTAATAAACGGTATACTTTCTTTCTCTTCCAGACCCGTAGTGAGATCTTCCCAGCCACAACCGGCGGTGCGGCGCAAATGTGCATTGAACTAGAAGTACCTCTATTAGGTGCACTACCACTGGATCCAATACTGGCGCGTTGCTGCGACGACGGACGCGACTTCCTCACAGAGCTGCCCGGCTCGCCGGCCGTCGTGGCTTTACAGAACATCGTTGACAGTGAGTGTTAGCTTCCCTTAGACAAGTTTGTCTAGTGAGACGCTGTGCTTGGAGCTAGCAGTGCTAGGATTGTTACCACTGGACACAGTACTGGCGCGTTGCTGCGACGACGGACGCGACTTCCTCACAGAGCTGCCCGGCTCGCCGGCCGTCGTCGCGTTACAGAACATCGTTGACAGTGAGTGTTGTTATACAGGTTGGCCCATTCAAATCGGTCAGTATGGGAAAGTCTGAAACTATAAGACATACGAAGATTTGTTTTTAGGAACCATGTCACCGATTTTGATAAAAAGAAAAACTGCATTCATGCATTTGAAAAAAAAAACCGTATCCAGCTAGGGAATTGAACCCGGTTGTTTTGATAAAATAAACTTACACTATTTCTATTCAGATATCGTTTGTGTGGGTCTTAAGCAGTAATTGTCTCTAAGAAACATGATGTCTAAAATGTATGGAATTCATTGTTTTCACGTAATTAAATTTATTTTACTAGATGTTTATTGTGTAAATCTTAAGAAAAAAAGTTTTTTTTTATATTTATCAACGCAGTTTTCCTTATTATTAAAACCGATGACAAGGTTCCTAAGGACAGATCTTCGTATGTCTTATAGTTTCAGACTTCCTCATACTGACCGATTTGAATGGGCCACCCTGTATACCCCGTGAGGATTGGCATACCTTCGGATTTGTCCCAAAAAGATACTAAAAAAATTACAGGTAGGTGAAGGTGAAGCGTAAGCGTAAAGGAAATGGTAAAATGACGCGGTCTGCCTTTACTGAATCTCTGTTACAAGAAATTTCCGGACATTAGGGTGATTTTTGTCAGGATATTTAATTTTACCATATGGCAACCCTATCCCTTGAGAACGTTGTCGAGTGAACGTTTGGTTTTCACAGAGCCGCATCTGCTGTCGTCGCGTTATAGAACATCGTTGACAGTGAGTGTTAGCTTCCCTTAGACAACAGTTTGTCTTAGTGAAACGTAATAAATCATTGCTTGGAGTCGACAGTGTTATTTGGCGCGTTGCCACTGGATTCAGTACTCGCCATCATCAATGCCTAGTGACAACTATTGTACGGCTAATCAAGCTTATCGAACTCGGTCGCACTCGTGGTGGCGTATAAGTGCGTCGCGTCAATTTTCCTTTAAAAGATTAGTTTTCGACCATATGTACAAACAGCAACACTCCTAACTGACCATTAAAGACAGAGCAGAGAGAAAATGAAAGAGATAAATATATTTATATTATGTCAACTTCAAATTAAATAATACACGGGAATGTTGATTGTTCGCAACTTGGTCGAATAATACAAATCGGGTTCCGAAATCTTATGAGACTGGTATCACGACTTCGGCCGAACTCTGCTGACCAATGGGGCGGGCCTTGCTACGGTTAACCAATGATCGCTCGCGGTTTCTTCAGAAGGTGACATTACCATGGTTACGTAATAACAAAAACGTCTAACCAATGATTGATCTCGATTTTTCCGGAAGCTGACGTTACTATAGTTACGTTATATATAACATCCGCTTTAGCCCTGGAGACGTCAAACTAACTTCACAACCGGTAATTTGACTGCTAAGCTGCTATGTAGAAATTTTCGTTCATTTTTAACCGACTTCAAAAAGGAGGAGGTTTACAATACGTCGAAATCTTTTTTTTTTATGTAAGTTCCCCGATTACTCGAAGACGCGTGGACCGATTTAAAAAATTCTTTTTTTTGTTTGAAAGGGTATACCTTCTAGTTGGTCCCATTGTCACCGAATCCAGATCTGATGATGGGATCCTGGAGAAATCGAGGGAACTCTTCAAACGTTGTAGGCACACATGATATTTTTCATTTATTTTCGAAGACTAATGAAGTATTTGCGTCTAGTCATGAACGTCTTAAGTTGGCGATCTGATGATGGAAGGTACAACTCCTTAGTAATTAGGAGTTGGGGGATAATTCTTTAAATATAACATATTTCGTGTATTTTGGGAGCTATTCGAGTATTTGCCTTTAGGTGGTCATCCTTTCATGTTGGTGAGCTGATGATGGAAGGTACAACTCTTTAGAGATTAGGAGTTGGGGGATAATTCTTAAATATATCATATTACACGTATTTTGGAAGCTATTCGAGTATTTGCCTTTAGGTGGTCATAGTCTCCTGTTGGTGAGCTGAGGATGAAAGGTATAACTCCTTAACGATTAGGAGTTAGAGGATAATTCTTTGAATATAACAACTGTCATACATTTTCGAGATCTATTCAAGTGTTTGCTTAGTAGTTATGACATGTTGGTTAGCGGTTAGTGATTCTTTAAATAGGCATGCTAAGGCTGTTACCTATAATCTTTGAAATGATTCATACCTTTACCTGCTGATGATACACTGTATAACTCCTTGATAATGGAATAATTCTTTGAATATCGCACAGATGGTTTGTTGTATATTCATATAAGTTAGCCAGTTCAGGTTTTCTGGCCTACTACAGTGCAGTACATTCTAATTACAAGTATTTAGAGCATACTAAATAACGATTTTATATAAATTACACTACTAAAAAGCAAAAAATAAAATATTTTAAAATAAAAATAAAACCGCCTTCAAAAATTCGCCAGAACTAAAAAGTTAAAAATAATTTTATTTCCTACTTCTTAGGATTTCCTACCCAAACCTTTAAACCTTTTACCCTATTCATTGAAATAAAATATTATGGCTAGGTATCCTACAGATTTCTTAGAAGTCTGTGCCAAGCCAAATATGTATGAAAAAATACCTCGCCTATTAATGTTAGATAAATCATGGCATCCGATTTGAAGAAAACATTCTTTTTTTTATATGGTTTTTATTTTTTGTTACATTTATGAATAAATTCTTGTTGACCTCGTAAAACATTAATAAATTACTAAACGGTTTTAGACAAATCTATGAAGAACTGTCGTTATCCAGTTTCCACTAGGAACAACGACATCTAGCGTCTAATAATGGCCGATAGCTAATTCTTAATTTTCGTAGACGAAGGAATCTTTATTATGTCAACTAGTTTTCAAATACTGAAATTTTGACGCAACAAAGATGACATATCATCGGGGACCATCGGAAATGTCGCGATCGTGCCTACTAACGAAAAATACCGAACCCATAATATTACACGACCAAATTGCATCCTTTGCCAAGTGGCTCAACATTCCTATGTAACTGACATGTGACTGTAAGTGTGATTCTCTTTCATGCAATATTTCCAATTTCTGAAGTGTATACCTAGCTGTGTTGCTGTTTGTATCTTAATGAGGAAAATGAGTTTCCGGCCAAGTTGGTATATACGAATAGGTAACGAGGCCGGGAATCCGTTTTCACGCCGAGGCATGTTAGGCATGTATAGTGCTTTTCTCAAACGTAAAAAAGAAAATTTTTAAAATGACAATGTTGTCGAAATTAAAAAAAAAAGTTACTTTGCACGCTGAAAACTGTTATGAAATTCCATTTCCATCCCAGTGAGTTACTGCGCCCTAAAAGCGATACTTCCGAGTCTATTTTAAGGAACGTAAAGACAATATTTCATTGCATGTTTTGAGAAAAAAATATTTGTATGGATCAGCTCGGTTGTGCTTGGAGCTAACAATGGATGCGATTCTACGGCGACCGCTAAACCTCCTAATTATTTTTAGGCGTCGCTAAACCACTTTGTTATTCTATGAGCTGACAGCTGCTGCTGCTAATCAAATATTTCTTAAATTTAGGCGGTCTATTCAATTTAGGCTTAGCTGCTTAAATGCTATTCAGTACATGTCTTTTTAAAACAAAAACATAGAAACGTCAAGCTAAACTGACTAATTTTAGCGGCGAATAAAATAGTCCCGTTTAAAATAAGGATAACACAAATACATCAAGTATTACAAAATAATTATTTTCGAAATGGATGAAGAATACGTCATAGCTGCTGTGGTGGCCGACGAGAGGGAGTATGGCGAGGGCGAGGGTGAAAAAATGTATTTGAAGAGGTTACGAGATGAGTCTAATCCATTTGACCGGTCTGAGCGGAAGTTTCGCAAATTGTTTAGGCTATCGCGGGCCATGGGCCGGCACGTAGTGGAGACTTTGTGTGAAGGCGATGCGCTACGAGTGGGGACGGTGCCCCCACATTTAAAGAAATTAAGTGCACTAAATTTTTTTGCCCATGGCAGTTACCAGACTGCTGTGGAAGAAATTAATATACTAGCTCAAAGTCTACCACCAATAAGCCGCAGTCTGGCAGCTGTGTGCCCCATTATTATAGAAAGGTTGACCCCACAGTGGATCAAGTTCCCAGTGACCAGACTGGAGAAAGAGAAGGCAATGCAGGAGTTTCCTGTTGATTTTTGTTGCTTCGCTTTCGCGACAACGGCACCGACATTTTCTCAATTTTCTCAAATGTCACAAAACTCGCAAAACATTCAAATTCCTCCTCCTTCTTAGCAGTTTACTTTATAATGTTGACCATTCAAATTGGAAAAAATATTTTTAAACACTTAATTTTAAAAAGTCACTTTTTAGTGGTCTAAAATGTGTAAACAAGTATTACATATATGTAATGGAATAAAACTTATTAAATTATCATATGTAACCCAAAATAAAAAACGATTTTACAGTTTTTATACAGATATCATTCATTCATTCGTTCACTTATTTTTTTAAAGTAGCAACACACTCGATTCAACTTAGAAATTTTAGAATATGGTTAAAAAAAACTGGTTAAATTTCATGAATGTAGGATTAATATGGATTTGACAACGTTATAATAATAGCAAGAACGAAAGGGATGGTCTTATGAAACTTTTTACTAGTGGAAGTGAAAAGGAACGATAATCGTCCGTCCTTATCACTGTGCCACTATTTTTTGTGTGTGTGTGCATTAGATGCTAAATGTAAGTGCCAGACAAATGCGTTGAATACGTCACTAAGTGCCTGTGTGGCACTTTCTTCTTAGTAGTAAGTGACTATGTCTATCCCTCTTAGTGGCACACTATGTGCGGCCCCTCGTTAAATTTAGTCAGGGTGACGTTCTGGAATAGCACTTGTCAAATTCGCCGTCTAAATTATAATTAAAAATTAGACATTTTAATTTTAGGCTATTTAGCCGATGTGCACGTAGAATCGCATTCAATGTCTACTTATCCTTCAGTAAAGGTACTCTTTTTTATTAAGATGTCCGCAGATATTTATTTATTCATAAATATAGTAAATAGATGATGCAGCGCGGCGAGTATGGGCATTTCCTAATGCGTCTATACGAATAGTTAATAGGAGAGGCGTACGTGGACTGAGATAGGTTGACGAATATGAAGAAGAAGAAGATAATAAATTAAACGTTGGTACCTATTTTTCATAAAAAATGGGATAGAATCTGTGGGCCTAAACAAAAGGTTAGAAAGAAGAAGATTATTTTTCCCATTTTGTAGAATTAAATGCGTTTCGAGGTTTCCCGGTAGGTACTTACTGCAGTTTTTACCTTATTGTTGTGAATGACTGTTCTAATTTTTGTTCCAGAAATTGTGGCAGCCTGTGAAAATACTTCTAGTTAATAAATGTGGCCTTATTGTTACTCCGATTGACAACTTTATATAAATCTATCACTGCTAATCCTGCTGATAATGTATTAAAGCTATGGCTAATGCAGGAGAAGAAGACATTTATGTAACACATACAAAATAATTTATTTGTAATAAATCAATGTTATTTTACGAGTGATTTTTTGTTTCCCGAGTTTGTCCTCGTTTCATTACATGGCTGTTTCAGATGCATTATGGGCGTTATAACGTTATTTTTTACATTACATATTAGCGATGTAACGAATATTCGCATTCGCGAATATTCGCACGTTTTAAAATATTCGCATTCGTATTCGCAATATTCGCATTCGCCAAAAATTGACGCGAATATTGCGAATAATTTTTCCCCTCACTAGCTCGTAAAGTGCTCGTTTATCCTTTAATACGAACGTGTAAAAACGCACATTATTCACTTGTGTGGCAAAGTAATGACCTTGGTTTTGGAATAACAAAACGTAAAATGCTCATGGAAATTGTTCCATATTAATTATAATTAAATAATTTGTTTGAGAATTTAGTGTAAAATACAAACCTTTATATAATTGATGATTTTAACATATAAATCCTAAAATTCCATAAGTAACAATTGTTTTAGTGAATGATGATAAGATAACTAGATGCAATCACAAAACGCAGAAAATGTCAACGTCAACATTGTCAAAGAATATTATAGGTTATAATATTTATTTACCGACTCGAACACGCATAAAAATAGTAAACTAAACAACTTTCAGGGTGTTCTGTTATAATTTTTAAAAAATAATGAATGAGAATGATTTAATAATGCATTGGCGTTGGTGTGCAACTACAGGAATGTGTTAAAATCGTGCTGCGTTTACTTTTTCGTGGTAAGTTTACTGCGACAAAATCATGCATTAAATACCTGATGCATTTGGAAAATTATTATCACTAACCCGATGATGATTGTAATGTGAACAAATAATTACCTTTTTTGAGTTTCCTCGCTATAGTGAGGGGAAAAGTTTTGTGTTACACACGGGTGCAAATGTATTTTACTTCTCGTATGTTAAAACACTCGCTGCGCTCAGGATTCTATTTTAGAACCACTCGCTTCGCTCGTGGTTCAACTATCCTTTCGCTTGCTCGTGTTTCAATTTCATACTCGCGGGTAAAATACAACTTTGCACCCTTGTATAACAAATAACTATTATCTAATTATTTCGTTCACTTAAGGCAAGAAGTACTACATTCTAAAGTTGACCTTAATACCTAGATATCTAGGTACAAAAACATGCGACTCTAAAAATGATATATTTTAACTGAATGATGAATAAAGCGTTATATTTCAGTATTTTCAGTTAATAAAACACAAATGATACGTGTAATTAAACAAAACAGTCGTGGCGATTGCGAAGACGGTGACACCTAGTAGCTTTGGAGTCAAACTAATCGCTTAGTTTTGAATTTACTTCTAAATAGGTACTAAGTATTCAGTATAATAGGTATTTCTGGTAAAATGTGCCTAAATGTCACTGCTAAATACTTCTTTAATCAAAGATATCGACGCAAAAGGACCTATTTATTCTTTGCGTTTCATTGCGCCTGTGCAATATTTTTGGATTTTGAATGAATGTTTATTATTATTTTCATTTTTATTGCACAATATGGCACATACGAAAGAGTATAAATGGCGGACTTAATGCCTTTGGGCATTTTATACCAGCAATGTATGACACGTACATGTACAATGTACAATGTATGATGAGCCGCGTGGTGACGGCAGTAAGAATACATTTGTTACCACCCCAACTCCTCCTGCGGGTGTCGTAAGAGTCGACTAAGGGATTGAAATGTCACTGACCATTTTTGATAACGATTGATGATGGGCAGCAGCGTCATCATAGTGGACACATTACTGCAATCGCCAATCCGCTTGCCCAGCGTGGCGATTATGGGCATTTACCTCCTAATGCGTCTATACGCATAGTTTAATAGGAGAGGCCTTCGTCCAGCAGTGGACTATCATAGGCTGATGATGATGATGATGAATGTATGACATGTATAGGTAAATACCCAATATTCGCATTCGCGAATATGAATCGCAAATATTCGCATTCGCATTCGCGAATATTCCAAAACAGACATTCGTTACATCGCTATTACATATCTGCCCGCTGGCCGTCATCAGTGTGGCAAAGCTAAAAATGTACCTATTGTAATTGGCTGTATAACTTTTAACCGTATTTGTATGGTAACTATGGCAAACATTACAAATAAATACAAGAGTTTGTTCAAAAAGTGAAGGGAGAGTATGTTAGGAAGTTTGGAAAGTGAAAGAACGTGAGAAGTGAGATATATGGGCGTGCCTTACTGCCAGACGTCTTCACTTTCCGCACAGAGTCCGACACCATGATAATTTTCTAACCCGAGATTGAGCAAGTGAGGCTTACAGTGATAGGAGAGTTAGTGTGTTCGAATAGTAGACGTGAAATATATGGGCATACTCTATAATTATAATGATTTATAGCAACTCGAGGTCGATACCAAGTCGATACCCTAAATTTATAGAATTTTACAGGTTGGCTAAATTCACAAGTAATCCGAACCAAAAAGAAAAAAAACACGTGACTCTATTTTGACGTTACTTTTGACATATGAATTTGACAAATCAGATTATCGGTCGTGGTGGTTATAAACCGGCGATATATTTTCATTTAATTTATTTTAAAATCTGCTATTGCATTTATCAGTAGTTATCACCAGTTATTTAAATGGATTCAATAATCAAGTGATATCTGTTTTCAAAACCCTGAACTTGCTGTTGCACAACAACTGATATATTTACGCGAGCTCATTCTTGGATCGTGGTACAAACCCAAGATGTCAGGCCATGGCTCTGATGACGAAGAGAAGCCGTGCCGGGCGTGCTCAGATTTTAAATCGTGGGCGAAGTCACAGAAGCCCCCGAAACCTGGTGCTTCGAAAAAGGTGAAACTAGGTTATGTTCAACTTCGAAACTTCTGAAAGTTTCTGGTAAATTCTATTAAAAATAAATGGAGCAAGCTTGCATATCATAGTAATTCTCAAGAGTAGTTAGTTCCGAATGTTGAACTAATTCTTTGGTACATAATTTATGTTTTTTTAAGTTTGGTACATGTTTGTCAATTTTTGCTAGTTTTGCTACTGATTATTTAGCAGTCCTGAAAGTTACGTAGACTGAATCTCATTAAGGTAATTTATCGTTGTTGGGATTTGCAAAGCTGATGTGTTGCATTTTTTACTTTGGAATAATAACCTAGCAATAATACATAAAAAGTATTAATTCAATTAATACAAATTCCGCACAGACTATCATTTTTTTAAGGACATCAACATATTGTTATTAATACAGTTTTTGCGTTATAAGGGTTATATGCTCTTTAGTGTGAAGAAACATTTAGCAGAAATCTGCAATGTCAAGTAATATACAATGATATTTTCTATCCAGGAACCTCCTAAGACTCCTGAAGTACGCCGTAAGGATTGCCCATTAGACAAGAATGAGCTTGGACAGGCGACATGGGGCTTCCTACACTCCATGGCCTCATACTACCCGGAGAAGCCCACAAAAGCTCAGGCTAAATCTATGGCACAATTCTTCAATATCTTCTCCCAGTTTTATCCCTGTGAGCCCTGTGCAGCAGACTTGAGAGATGAGTAAGTATTTATTTGGTTGTCATAAAATGTTGCAGATCATGCTGATAATCACATCACATAGTCAGCCTATTTCAATCTACTGCAAGAAATTGGTTTCTTCTATTATGTACTGAGTATGGAGGCTGATAAGTAATTCAGTATTTATTACTAGATAAAAGTTTATCTATTCATTGTCAATGAATAGCATTTTTCTTACTTTTCTTGATATGTTAAAAGACTATGTTATTATTTCCCTAAATTAAAAAAAAATTGGATGATGCAACACCTATACAGTATGTAAACTCACTAAAACCATTTATTCAACCCAGGGTATATCTAGGCGATAAGTTATGTTGTGGTATATCAATTTTTGAAATACTAACGCTTTTTTAGAATTTATCATTAAACACCAAATTATAAAATTTAATTAATTCATTATTCTTACACATCCTGTATTATTTGTTTACAATTTCATTTGTCATCCGGTCATCAAGTCAAGGTCAAGTTCAACAGATGAAATGTCAGTTGAGATAAGGCTATGTGCACACTTACGATTAAATACGACGTAATTCAATGTGGCGTCCGCCGGTATCCCTTATTTGAATCAAGCGACGGTGGTTGTTTTGGTGAACACTACGCATTAAATTAGGATTTTGCCGGGCGCGTCGCTTGATCTTATTAAATGCTTGTACAATCCGCAGCCGCATTTCTACCTCTGTTCTCGACTCTTTTTTGTAAACTAACTGTTTGACCCAACCCCAAAAAAAATAATCCAGAGGTGTGAGGTCTGGCGAACGTGCTGGCCATGGATTATTCGAGAAGCGACCAATCCACTGACGCCCAAACATTTCGGTCAACTTTTGCCTCACTTGAATAGTAACATGGGGCGGTGCTCCATCATGCTGGTACCATGTTTCTCGAAGTTGGGCTAACGGTAGGTTGTCCACATAGCGGCCTACTGATTGGTTTAATAATTCCAAGTATTTTTGCCCGTTATTTGACCCGTTAATAAATACTGGTCCAATAATCTCGTTTCCTTTTATACCCGCCCAAACGTTTAAAGACCAACGAGTCTGATGGGCTAGTTCACGACCGACGTGAGGGTTTTGATCTTTTTTTGCCCAGTGGTGAATAACTCTCCGATTCCACATCGCGTTTCTCGTGAACAAACTTTCATCTGTCCATATTATCTTTGTTATAAAATCAAGATCATCCGCTATTTTTCTTAAGGCCCAATTGGCATAGTCGACCCGCAGTAAATAATCATCTTCTTTTAATGCATGCACCTTAACCACCGAAAAAGGATGTTGCTGATCCCGTTTTAAAATCTTGTGTACGGCTGTATGACTGATATCATACAACCGACCTGCCTTTCTGGTGCTGCCAGGATTTTCTGCAAAGTGATTTAAGACTCTTTCTTCAGTTCTTACATTAATACGAGGATTACGGCCACCTGTAGCAACAGGAACCGGTCTTTCGTTGTTCCGCAGTCTGGTAATCGCCCTTATAATTACACGCGAATCCGTCGGCTGTCTTCGTTGTGGAAATCTCTCGGCGTACAGTCGAAGAGTTGCCGCAGCGTTATTTCTGCATTCTCCGTAAATTAGAATCATATCAACTATCTCTACAGCAGTAAAAACCAACGGCATCATGAAATTCTTGTATTTTTTGCAATGAGAAACGTCACATTGAAAGTTAGCCTTGTCATTTGATTGATGTTAAAACTTTTTTGAACAAGTAATAAAAAAACAATAACGTGACATCAGTGAAATTGAAATGACATAATGGCATAAATTGGTGTTGTTTCACATTATGAACTGAAGATAATTTGATTGCCACATTTATTTCTTGACTGAATTTAACAAGAACATGAACCAGGTACGAAAAAGTAAGTTATTATGATTAATGATAGATACATACAACGTAACAATTGTTAATTAATGGGCTTTCTCTAATCTGTCAAAAGTAATGTAAACACTACATCACAGGATGATATTCTTAGCATTATTAGCAACTTTAAAAAAAGAGAGAATTTAAAATCTTAACACAATAATAAAATTAAAAATATCTAACACATACAAGCGAATACTGTGAGAAACCACCTAACATGATTTGGGGATCAAGTGGTTTGAAGGAATGGTTTTAGTAAGTTTACATACTGTATTTTTGTGTTAATGTGTTATTTTATTTTCCAGTTTACAAGAAAACCCTCCAAAGACAGAATCAAGAGATGCACTAGCAAAGTGGCTGTGTGACAGACACAACACGGTTAATGTGAAACTTGGCAAACCAATATTTGACTGCAGTAAAGTCCATGAAAGGTGGAAAGATGGCTGGCTTGACGGTTCCTGTGATTAAAATCTAAGATACAGTCTGAGGCACTTTAAAGTTTTACCAAAGCTGAGGCAAAACTGTGGTATGCTTGTTGTTAACTTCAGTGATACATTCAATAGTAAATAGTTACAATTACAAAACTCTTTTTATTGTTGGATTTTAGTTATTCTTCAGCTTACATTGTAATGCAACTAGCAGCAGTTTATTAATTTTACTATTCTTGGTTATATAATTATGAGATATCTTTACTATGTCAAAAATTGTTTTAAAAGCATCACAAATAAGTATTTAAATAAACCATAATATGAATTTTAAACTGCCATAATTATTGTTATTTAGTTACATAAGTTGTAAAATTGTGGTGTGTTGTGTCTGATAAGTCCAAGTGTTATTTATTTTTTATTAAAATATTTGATGGCTTTGTTAGTACTAAATACTTGTTTTGTTTTGATATTCTATACCATGTTTGCAGGGCTGTAAGAGCATTTTTTTACTTTTATTGTTTCACACCATTATCTATGGTGAAAAGTCAATAATGTGAAACTTACAATCCTTATTATTAGTATATCCTTTAGTATTGTATTTTCTCAAAACATTATCTATATTGTGGTGTTAATTTCCATCACACTATATGAAATTGTGACAATAGATGTTGTTTACTTACCAGCAGGCGTTAAAAATCGTACATATTTGAGAAAATACGAAAAGAGGTACATTTGTAATACCAACTCCAGAAAAACAAGTAAACTTTTTCAAAATATTCAACAAGCAGCTATGACTTTGCATTAAGGTCTTGAAAGAACCGCAGTATGTCAATGTACTTCTGCACTAAGTAGAAACCTTTCGCCAGAGTTCAACTGAACATATAATTTTACTAGAAGGTATTAAGAGTTTATTTTGTTTAATATTGTGATATATTAAAGCCAATGCTATCTAGTGAACTTATTACTTCAAATGATTAAAATACTACTCTTTTGAACATATAATGCTCGATTCAAACACTGGTCACATAAATGACTATTTGGGTTGTTAATAAAATATTAGATTTGTACTATATTTTTATGCATTACTTATAATAAATGTTTATACTCTTTTGAGTAAAAAGTTTTCTTTATTTATAATATTTTGATGACATGAAAATTAGAAATTTTACCCACAGAAACAGAATAACATCATATAGGTTGAATCAGTCCGTGTTATGACGGCAGTAAGAATACATTTTGTTACCTCCTTATCCCATGATCAACTCTTCCCGTGGATCTCGTAAGAATCGACTAAAAGATTGAAGTGCCACTGAACATTAGTTGATACGAGATTGATGATGGCCAGCAGTGTCATGTGGGCACACACATACTGCGATCGCCAATCCGCCTGTACGCGTAGCGATTATGGACATTTTAATGCGTCCATCAATACGCATAGTTATTACGAGAGGCCTAGGTCCAGCAGTGGAATGGCAGTTTGTTGAATCAGGAGACAAACAATCAGAATCAAAGAATCAAATTATGGTAATAGTTTTAAAATAAAAAAAAACAATATATGGCATTTCATTGCTTTTATTTAACATGTAAAAATACAAAGTCATAATCATAAGTCAAAAGGAACAGACAAACGTGTCTAACATCATTAATAACTCTAAATACGAACAGCAAATGTGAAGTCGCAGACATACAAAATGGGCACTAATATGTACAATTATCTTAAGTTCATAACTTACAGAGTTCGCAGTTGGATCTTTACCATTGCAAAAAAAACAACTTGTGTTGTACTAAGAATGATCTCATATTTCTTGCAATTGATTGTGACAAATACAGTTCTTATAATGCTAAAGTGGGAAAGCTTATATAGAAATCTTAAAGACTAGTGTAACATGACATGCTGCATTGGCTACAGCGCATTTAAATCAATTTCTCAAAC
Organism: Thaumatotibia leucotreta; assembly: GCA_025490895.1. Lineage (NCBI taxonomy): Eukaryota > Metazoa > Arthropoda > Insecta > Lepidoptera > Tortricidae > Thaumatotibia > Thaumatotibia leucotreta. The sequence goes on from JALPQI010001717.1 coordinate 46,046, forward strand.
ATCCAAATAAAAATAAGACAATAAATGCTTTAATCTACAGTACAGTAACAGTATAGAGATTACACAATGGGTGACACATAAAAAATAATATTAAATATCGGTAGAAGTCATAAGCAGAAAGGAATGAATATTTTCATTAGAAGGAAGTTAGATAAAAATAGAAAGGAAAAACAAATACCCTCAAGAATCCTCTCGCTGAACCCGTTCTAGGGCTGGGGTTATAGATATTTTTTAATAGTTATGGCCTATATGGCTTTCCTTTAACCCAGGAGTCGGCAACCTTTTAGCATCCAAGGGCCACATAGTAGTTAACGAAATTGACGCGGGCCGCACTTTGTTAATAATATGTAGGTTTTGTTCGAAAAAAATACTCACATTATCGGTTGTCAATAAGGGAGAGTCGAATATAGCAATACCTATATATATATTATTATGCAAATGACATCTTATCGACGATTTTTTATATTTTTTATTTTATCCGATAGGGGTGGAAACTGGAAATCCGAATGCGTGACTTTTGGGCTCTCCAGATTCCAAATTTTTTTTATTTTATTTATTGGACATAAAGGCATTTATATGAAACTTTTATAATAATGGTCCGATCGCGCTGAAATTTGGCATACAAGCACTATGTGGGCCAGGAGTGATACCTTTAAAAAAATATGGAAATAATTCAAGATGACGGCGCCCCGAAACAAAAAGTCGAAATCCCGAGTGAGCTAATTCCAAATAATTTGAAGCGAGGCCGAAGGCCGAGCTCCGAGAAAATTTAGCTACCAAGAGTTCAACCCCAGAAGTTAAATAAACCCAGCCAGAGGGCCGAAAGCCGAGCTCCGCGTAGGGCCGAAGGCCCGGAGCGTAACGATCGAGCCCACGCGGTATAACTGCTTAACTGCCCTACTTAGGTAGATTTAGAGAGGTAGGAAGATTAGGTAAATTTGGCATACGGGCATTATGTGGGCCAGGAGTGATAGCCTAATTTTTTTTTGAAAAAATTCACGATTCGGAACATATATAAAGCCAAAACCCCGCGTAAATTAAGCCAGACCAAAGGGTGAGCTTTCAGGTCGGGAGGCCGTAGACCGACCTTGCGGAGGATCAAAGGCCCGGAACTTCACTTCGCGGTCCCGAACCCTAGTAATTTTGGGCGTGGTTGAAGGCCTCGCTGCGGAAGGGACGGAACATTGCCCGAACCGATGTAAATCTAAGCGAGCCCCCAGCGTGCCACCTCTAAGTTATTTAAAGCGAGGCCGAAGGCCGAGCTCCGAGGAAATTTAGCTACCAAGCGTTCAACTACCCCAGTAGCTAAATAAACCCAGCCAGAGGGCCGAAGGTTGAGCTGCGCGTAGGGCCGAAGGCCCGGAGTGTCTCGAACGAGCCCACGCGGTACAACTGCCGTACCTAACTGTCTTAACAAACGAACTGGAGGGCCGAAGACCCGACAGTTCGCTTCGAATCCTTGCGAAGGCCGCAAGCCGAGCTGCGCGTAGGGCCGAAGCCCCGGAACGTCACGTTTGAGCCCACGCGGTACAACTGCCCGACCTAACTGTCTTAACAAGCGAACTGGAGGGCCGGAGACCGGAGACGGTTCGCTTCGAACCCTTGAGAAGGCCGCAGGCCGAGCTGCGCGTAGGGCTGAAGACCCGGAGCGTCCGACAGAGGCGCAACAGCCTGCGAGGCCAAGCGTGTCATGACTACATCGGACATTGTTAGTATTTCAAGAAGTTCTTATTTCGCCTCTGAAACCCGGTACAAAATTAACGTTCAAAGATAAGGTAGACGAATGTACTATCACGGAAATACGTCGAAAAATGCATGTTTTTTTTTTTATATTAGAGTGCCCGACTGCAAAGATAAATTGCATTTCGATTTTCAATTATTTATTATTTGAATTGTACCTATACTCTTATTAAATCTTGTCCCTTTACTATTTTTATTTTGCTGTTTTTGTCTGTTGCCATGCCACTGACTCGAAATACATATATTTTAATAATAATAATTGTCGCCCCCGATTTATAACTAGGTTTTCTGTTAATGTGTATGGCCATTGATGAGGTTCGTGATTTTAACATACACGATACACAAAATAGTCAAGGAGGTTCGCGGGCCGCAACTGACCCCTTCGCGGGCCGCATGCGGCCCGCGGGCCGCCGGTTGCCGACCGCTGCTTTAACCTAAAGAGCTCCAGTCGCCACGTTTACACGATTAAACTGTGTGTCCCACGTAAGCTCCTACTGGATTGTCGTAGCTGTCGGCCAGTGTCGTCATTGGCGTCGTAGTCACGATTTTTCGTTGTCGTCTATGGCCGACTATGGCTAAGGGTTAAGCCAAGTCTTTGTTTGGTTATTAGTATAGATACAAAACGTTGCCAGCTCTTTCGCTCCGATATCGGCTGCAAAAAGATCCGCTAGAGGCCGAAAAGATCCAAATTAGGACTAAAACCGCACTGGCAACACTATAGAGTTGTTATTTATTGATTATATCGCCACGTGAGTCTATCCCTTCCCGTGGGCCGCACATACGGCCGCGACCGCGTCGCCCGCCCACTAACCGCACTTCTCGTCCCACTTCTGAACTGGCCCCCGCTTCTAGAATGTCTATTTCTTATATTGCCAACGCTTTTCGGATCGCTATTGCCACTATTGCTGGAGTTTTCGCCGCTTTTAGAGTTGTTTTTAGAGTTGCTTCTAGAATTGGTGCCAGTGTTTCGAGTGCCGTTGCTTCCGCTACTACTGGCGGGGGTCGAGGGGGTGGAGGGGGTCGAGGGGTTGGTGGGGGTCGAGGGGGGTCGCGGGGGGTCCACGAGGCGCGGAGGGAGTACGCGCTGAAGTTTGGTTTGTTCTCATAAGAATTCCATTTCACGCTCTATGCCGACGAATTTCAGTTGTTCGGTCGGTCCGTATCTGAAAAAAAGTTGGTCATTATTTCCGGTTGAATGAGTCTTACAGTGTCAGTACAGTTGCAATTGGGTTTGCAGTCAGTACGAAAAAATAACACCAATTTCAAATTCCCTGTGTGTTTACATGATATGTTGATGTGCGTGACCTCAAGAGTATAAAAAGTACTTAAATGACTGAAAAAAAAATTTACTGACATTCGTAATTGTATATAAATGTAATGTTTTTTTTTACTAATGGTTTATTTTGACTTATTTTTAATTTAATAACAATAATTGTAATACATTTTTAAATATAATTATATTCAGATTAATAATTGTAATTCGTGATTGTATAATAATGGTATTGCAAATTTCAACTATTTATATTTGGTATCTTAATTTACATGTTGTTTATTGTTTTTTTTTTTTAATGTTCTTTGACATTTGTATGCCAAACGGCAAAACATAAGTGTTCTTTACCTATGTTTTACAAAGAAACAATTCTGATTCTCAACTCTCGTGGAACTATCTATACCACCTACACATCTTTCTGCAAAGATTACCCTTTTACAGGGTGTCATCGTTAAGTGTGGCCAGGCCAACTAATACGGAAAGTACGTTACTCTTCGAGTAAAATTACACTAATAACTTTTTTGAAATAAAATCAGAAATATCTCAAATATTAACTTCAAACCCTTCCATACATTTATTACGTAACCGTTCATTCAAAGACTAGTTTAATGCGATTATTTTTTTATTTAAGAATAAATGTTAGATTAATTATTTCATAAACGGTAGTATTATTATTTTATTACAATGTGTTCATACAAATAACGAATCTCTGACAGTTTTATCTCTTACGACACCCGACTTCCTTTAAGGCTGTAAGTCGTCATACTAAATGCATGGGAGCGTTTTGAGTTAGTATTTTTAATATTACTTCATCTATTTAGAAAAAGGTATTAATGTAATTTTACTCGTTGGGTACCGTACTTTCGATATCAGTTGGAAGTTTTCTGATATCTGTTATATTTACGGAATTGTGGCCTGGCCACACTTAACGATTACAACCTGTATAATACAAATAATAAATATTTTATATTTCAAAGTCAAAGTGATTTATTTGTTAAAACTTATTTCCTTCTCGTGATTTTTATTAAAATACTGCAAGAATGTTTACATTTAGTTAAATACCGTACGGAGTACAGTTTCTTTTTTCACCTCTTAGGCCGGGATTAGGCCGGGGGTTTGAAGACGAAAGTCTTTAATCAGTGTGTGTTGCCAGTGATGACATACGGTACTGAAACGTGGCCGCTTACAATGGGCCTCATAAGAAGGCTCAAAGTCACCCAAAGGGCAATGGAGAGGGCTATGCTAGGAGTCTCTCTGCGTGATCGGATTAAAAATGAGACCATCCGCAGCAGAACCAAAGTAACCGAAATAGCTCTCCGAATCGCTAAACTGAAGTGGCAGTGGGCGGGGCACATTGCGCGTAGAACCGATGGCCGTTGGGGCGGGAAGGTTCTTGAGTGGCGGCCACGTACCGGAAGGCGTAGCGTGGGTAGGCCCCCCACAAGGTGGACCGATGACCTGGTGAAGGTCGCAGGAGTCCGCTGGATGCGGGTGGCGCAGGACCGGTCATTGTGGCAATCTTTGGGGGAGGCCTATGTTCAGCAGTGGACGTCTTTCGGCTGATATGATGATGATGATGATGATGAGGCCGGGATTACACCTGTGGGTTCTTACGTAAGTTATAGGGACAGAGCTAAACCAAGGAATATCATTATATTCGCCTCTCATTCCTTAGTATAGCTCTTACCACGCACACTATCCCTTCCGCATCCCTAATTGGTACCTGTAATCGAAGAACAACTCCTCTCCCGGCTGGATGGCGCGCTTGGCGAAGATCCCGATGCGATGGTCGCCGTTCACCATCATGACCTTCGCGTAGCAGTTCGGGTTGATGGAGTGGTTCGCGAAGCGGATCTTGTTGCCTTTCCGGGTCGCGTCCACCACGAAATCTGCGAACGATATTGAATATTGAAATGGGTGCGGGTTCCCGCGACAAGTCTTTCGCAGTAATTTTTTTCTATGGTAAGCATATGGGTGAATCAACTTTTTTCCGTCTGTTATTGTCATGGTTACGGTCGCCTGAGTCACGCTGGTTTTATGCAAAATGACACTACTTAAACTATGCAAACATACATTTTTCTGGTGTTACTAAGCTCTTTCCTTAATGGACCACCTACAGACATGCACTATTTGCATGTTTGCATAATTTAAGTAGCATCATTTTGCATAAAACCATCGTGACTCAGGCGACCGTAATCATGGCAATAACAGATAGAAAAAAGTTGATTCACCCATATATTATGTTAGTAAATTTTGGGTACCACGAAATGAACGATATTCAGAGCAACGATATTGAATATTGAAACAGCAAAACAGAGGATGCGGGTTGGATCCCGCGACAACCCGTCTTTAGCAGTTTTTTTTATTATATAATACTATGAACACATCTGATAGTACATTGTGGGTTTAAAAAAAAGTTTAAAAAGTAGCAAAGCAACAATAAATTTGTCTAATTATAAACAAATTTATATTTTCTATTCAGTGAAATTGATATTTTTTGCATAATATTGAAAGAATTTAAAACAATTGAGCTCCGTTGAATTTATCCCGGCTTCTTGTGCCAATGGTTTAGCATAAACTTTCAAAAAAGCCACTGCAGTGACTTTTTAAACCAGAGGGAAAGTTAAACCTAATTCGAATTCAAGTTAAACCGGACCCCTCACAGTGGTAAACTATGACATGACATGTTTCGTAGATACGTTTCGAAAAATTCTCGAAGCTGGAGTGTGAATCCTGTAAAATCACCTATATGCATTACTCACTAGTTGTTTTGATATAATATATAAGTTTGAGGTGAAAAAACAGAACATGGTGATGATCTACACTTTGTCACATGTATAACTGTCCACTTTGGTATAGATCCGACCACATTTTGGTATAGTAATTCGTGGATAATGTAGCAGGCGATACATTTAGTAATTTTATTAGTTTTAATACCCAAGCTGTAACATATTTTGTATGGCTGTTTGTTATCCCTAAAATAATAATAATAAAAAAAAACACGTGTCAATTATATATTCATCTTCTTTAAAATTAATATAATCTGTAATTAATTATCAATATGATTGAACAAATCTCTCTAAAGAAATAAAACTATGAAAACGGATAAACTCGCGTATATTAACTAATTTTAACTTCAGATGTCATCCGCAGACCACGAACCCTGTAAAGTGTTCGAAACGTCGGAATGAAGTTAAAATTAGTTAATATACGCGAGTTTATCCGTTTTCATAGTTTTATTTCATGAGTAATCCTCGCGGTAACCGAAGAAAATACTCTCTAAAGAAGTTAAAGAGTTTGGTCATACTTCAAGAGTTTGAAGGACAATTTCTTCCAGCAGGATGAGTTTGGGCTCCTGTAAAAAATTGGTGTTTGCTATTTTGTGGAGGTTCAAAGGGGATGCCTATGTTCAGGAGTGGACGTCTTGTGGCTGAAATGATGTTAACTCACCATTGTTAAGGTTAAAGAGGAAGGAGCACATATACTTGTCGTACACCTTGCCGCGTCGGTCCGCCTCGTCCTGAGAGATCACCTCTCCGCAGTATTCTCTGACCATTATATTGCTTTATTCTAATGTTAACTCACCATTGTTAAGGTTAAACAAGAAAGAGCACATGTACTTGTCGTACACCTTGCCGCGTCGGTCCGCCTCGTCCTGAGAGATCACCTCTCCGCAGTATTCTCTGACAAGTATATTGCTTTATTCTAATGTTAACTCACCATTGTTAAGATTAAAGAGGAAGGAGCACATGTATTTGTCGTACACCTTGCCGCGTCGGTCCGCTTCGTCCTGAGAGATCACCTCTCCGCAGTATTCGCTGATGAACTCGTTCTTGTGGGCGGCCTCTTTGAGGAAGATGCCCCAGCCAGCCACGTCTGAAGGCGCTAGCAATAGGTGCTTATGAAGGCCACTGGAAAAGATAAAGATATTTGATTTATTAAGGTTTATTTTTTACTTTCTTCATTGGAGAAATAACAGAAGTAAATGACAAAGCATTGCAGTATTTCACATTTTGAGACATAAACAACACAAACAACACAAACTTCCTTAAACTTTGTCACTAAAACAACAACGTTTGCCTACGCGTATAACATTTATCTTTGTCTAGGGATCGGATACCGGTCTTTTCTCCATACATAAGAACGGTTATTTTTTAGTAGCAGTTAGTAAGTTAGCAACACTTGGTTACCTAGTCGCTAGTTAACTCACCGCTGTACAGAGACGTTGCGACAACACACGGGGCTGTCGGCCCCACATTGTATGCAGAGGTCGGGATCGCATTCCCTAGCCGAGTTAGCAACACTTGGTTACCTAGTCGCTAGTTAACTCACCGCTGTACAGAGACGTTGCGACAACACACGGGGCTGTCGGCCCCACATTGTATGCAGACGTCGGGATCGCATTCCCTAGCCGAGTTAGCAACAGTTGGTTACCTAGTCGCTAGTTAACTCACCGCTGTACAGAGACGTTGCGACAACACACGGGGCTGTCGGCCCCACATTGTATGCAGAGGTCGGGATCGCATTCCCTAGCCGAGTTAGCAACACTTGGTTACCTAGTCGCTAGTTAACTCACCGCTGTACAGAGACGTTGCGACAACACACGGGGCTGTCGGCCCCACATTGTATGCAGAGGTCGGGATCGCATTCCCTAGCCGAGTTAGCAACACTTGGTTACCTAGTTACTAGTTAACTCACCGCTGTACAGAGACGTTGCGACAACACACGGGGCTGTCGGCCCCACATTGTATGCAGAGGTCGGGATCGCATTCCCTAGCCGAGTTAGCAACACTTGGTTACCTAGTTGCTAGTTAACTCACCGCTGTACAGAGACGTTGCGACAACACACGGGGCTGTCGGCCCCACATTGTATGCAGAGGTCGGGATCGCATTCCCTAGCCGCGTTAGCATCACTTGGTTACCTAGTTGCTAGTTAACTCACCGCTGTACAGAGACGTTGCGACAACACACGGGGCTGTCGGCCCCACATTGTATGCAGAGGTCGGGATCGCATTCCCTAGCCGCGTTAGCATCACTTGGTTACCTAGTTGCTAGTTAACTCACCGCTGTACAGAGACGTTGCGACAACACACGGGGCTGTCGGCCCCACATTGTATGCAGAGGTCGGGATCGCATTCCCTAGCCGAGTTAGCAACACTTGGTTACCTAGTTGCTAGTTAACTCACCGCTGGACAGAGACGTTGCGACAACACACGGGGCTGTCGGCCCCACATTGTATGCAGAGGTCGGGATCGCATTCCCTAGCCGAGTTAGCAACACTTGGTTACCTAGTTGCTAGTTAACTCACCGCTGGACAGAGACGTTGCGACAACACACGGGGCTGTCGGCCCCACATTGTATGCAGAGGTCGGGATCGCATTCCCTAGCCGAGTTAGCAACACTTGGTTACCTAGTTGCTAGTTAACTCACCGCTGGACAGAGACGTTGCGACAACACACGGGGCTGTCGGCCCCACATTGTATGCAGAGGTCGGGATCGCATTCCCTAGCCGAGTTAGCAACACTTGGTTACCTAGTTGCTAGTTAACTCACCGCTGGACAGAGACGTTGCGACAACACACGGGGCTGTCGGCCCCACATTGTATGCAGAGGTCGGGATCGCATTCCCTAGCCGAGTTAGCAACACTTGGTTACCTAGTTGCTAGTTAACTCACCGCTGGACAGAGACGTTGCGACAACACACGGGGCTGTCGGCCCCACATTGTATGCAGAGGTCGGGATCGCATTCCCTAGCCGAGTTAGCAACACTTGGTTACCTAGTCGCTAGTTAACTCACCGCTGTACGGAGACGTTGCGACAACACACGGGGCTGTCGGCCCCACATTGTATGCAGAGGTCGGGATCGCATTCCCGGACGCCGAGGTAGCAGGGGCATTGCTTGGTGTTGCAGGACGCCTTGCAACGGCAGCCGGGGAACCGATTCTGACCTGTATTACCAAAAATAGTACATTGTGCATGGTAAGTTGGCATTTTCACTTCTAGGGACACCCAATTAGCTTATTTCTCACAAAAAAGTTAACTTCGATGTCAGCTTATGTTATGTAATATTATTCTAATTGTCGTTAGACAATTAAGCATTAAATATTATCAACAATATTTTTATATCATTTAATCCAGAAAGAATACGCGTATATGCAATATAAAAACACGAATAAAGTGGATTTACGTAAATATTTAATGCTTAATTGTCGTTACAAAGCTGACATCGAAGTTAACTTTTTTGTGAGAGTTAAGCTAAATGGGTGTCCCTAGAAGTGAAAATGCCCAAGTACGGTATTACTAACGAGAGTGTTAGAAGCTCGACGCCGTAGGCCGAGGGATTTTAATGACTCGAGTTAGTAAGCCTGTTACCGACTGTGTTGCATATAATGTTTTTCATCACATTTGCGGAAAAAAAATATGTTATAAGACAAAATATATTTTACATACAAATGTTAACAAATGATTATAATTCGACATGAAAGGCACATAAGGTCGGATTTAGCAATTTCTCTGACTTGAAAGTGTAACTTTATGCTTTTGAGACAAGGTCGAATTTAGATATATCTCATACCCACAAAACCGACCTTATGCCTCTCAGGTCGCGTTATGTAGTTAGAATTCATTTTAAAAAGAAGTGTCATGTCAATCACAACCCCTCTTCTAAAATGAATTATAATTATAAGTACATAAAGTTCATTTTTAAAGAAGGTGGCCAGTTACTGGAGGGTGGCCAGTTACTAGTAATTTATCCTATCTCTCGTAATAAAAAAGAGCGAAAATATATTTTTATCGCCTCTATTTCTATGTAAAATAAGAGTGATGACACGTGACAAAAGCTAAAAGAAGCATGTCAGTGGCTATCCAAAGGTTCGTGAATAATTAAGTACCAAATGGAAGGTTACAGAAGTAGGATAGTAAACTCACAATCGCTGGAGCACTGACAGAACTTCTCGCAGAAGTTCTGCGACTGCAGGCACGGACACATCGAGTCGCACGGCTGGTTCGGGTGCTCGCATGGCGTGTAGTTGTATCTGGAATTATATTTACATATATTTATTTATTTATTAAAACAAAAGTTTACATGACATTACAGTTGAACACTAATGCGTCATGAAACTAAAATTATACAATAAAAAAAAATAGAATATAGAACTGGGCTGAGTACGCGGGTTCGATCCCCACCTCGGACATAGGTGATCTTGGTCGTTTTTCTTTGGTATATGACATCTAATATTTATAATTTAGAATATAGAAATTTAAAAAAACACATTAATTAGATATCATATATTATCAATGCCATGTTGGTAAGAAATAAGCTAAAATAAATATTTATTTCTCAAAAATGCAATGAAATATTGTCTTTACGTTCTTTAAAATAGACTCGGAGGTATCGCTTTTAGGGCGCAGTAACTCACAAATGGAATTTCATAACACTTTTCAGGCCTAGGCCTGCAAAGTAACTTTTTTTTTAGTTTCGACAACATTTGCATTATTTTTTTTAGTATTTACCAACTTGGCCGGAAATCCTCTTTTTCCCGGCCTCTGATGTAATGTACTATATAATTTGGCAACATTAAAATATAGATTAGAATAATCTTTACTTCAGAGCCGGGTATTTCTTATTTAGTTTGACAGGTGTGTCACGACCATGTTAGAAAGGGTTTCCAGAAAGTCCAACATTTTGATACTTATTTGTGATGTAGCCCCTGCGACGAGCTTCCTGCTCGTATATAAAAATATAGAAAATTAAGTTCAGGTAACGTTAACTTTCTGTACATGTCTGTGACAAGTTCACAACTCACAAATCTAAATGAGAAATATCCAGAAAGGCTCCGTAGAGATATAAAGCCGTGAGGTGACGGCAGTAAGAATATATTTGTCCCCACCCCAACTCTTTCCGCGGGTGTCGTAAGAGTCGACTAAGGGATTGAAGTGTCACTGACCATTCTTTTATTTGATTGATGACGGGCAGCAGCGTCATCATAGTGAACACATTACTGCGATCGCCAATCTGCTTGCCTAGCGTGTTGATTATGGGCATTACATCTAAACACATAGTTAATAGGAGAGGCCTACGTCCAGCAGTGAACTGAGATAGGTTGATGATGTGATAAAATAAAGGCTACCTTGTCAGCTTCCGTAGCCTAGTTGGTAGTGTCCCTGCCTTGGAAGCTGGAGGTTCCAGGTGTAATAGGGTGAATTTTCTAGACTTTCCCAGGAAAACAACACGTTCAAGATAAATGTTTATTTCTTTCACTTAGACTCTAGTAAGTAAGTAAGTAAACACTTTCTTTCTAGTAAGCAGTATTTGTCTCTTATATTACGCTATGAATTTACTCGGTAGCCTTTCGGAACGCTATTTAAGTTAGATTAATTACTAAATTCCGATATCCGAGTTGTTTGAGGCACGAATTTAAGCGCGCATAATTATTACGGAATTCGCACCCGGGTCGAAAGTTGTTTATACATTAGGGCTTGTGCATAAATCACGCGAGGTGCTATAGGGGGGAGGGGGTCCAAGAAAACATCACGAAACATCACGGTAGTGGGGGGTACAAGGAGACCTCACGTGTATTTTTCTACGATGAACAAACTAAGAAATATTGTGAATTTCGGTGAGCGAACGTTAAAACTTGACTGAAAAAAATACACGTGAGACTGCTTTTGTAGGCAAGAAACTCACCAAACATCACCAGGGGGGAGGGGGGGTCAAAAAGTAGCCGAAAAAACCTCGCATGATTTATGCCCGAGCCCTTACACAGGTTCGAATCACAGCGAGGGCATTACAATTGTATTTATTACAAATATTTGTTCCCGGAATACTCACACGTGGTGAGACGCTGAGTCCTTCTTGAGCTGTATCTTGCGGCAGTGCACGGACCAGAGACGATGTTTCTTCTTCTTGCCCGGTGTTTATCCAGTATGTGTACACCTGTGGGTAATTAATATATTTGTTCATGAATACTCACACGTGGTGAGACGCTGAGTCCTTCTTGAGTTGTATCTTGCGGCAGTGCACGGACCAGAGACGATGTTTCTTCTTCTTGCCCGGTGTTTATCCAGTATGTGTACACCTGTGGGTAATTAATATATTTGTTCATGAATACTCACACGTGGTGAGACGCTGAGTCCTTCTTGAGCTGTATCTTGCGGCAGTGCACGGACCAGAGACGATGTTTCTTCTTCTTGCCCGGTGTTTATCCAGTATGTGTACACCTGTGGGTAATTAATATATTTGTTCATGAATACTCACACGTGGTGAGACGCTGAGTCCTTCTTGAGCTGTATCTTGCGGCAGTGCACGGACCAGAGACGATGTTTCTTCTTCTTGCCCGGTGTTTATCCAGTATGTGTACACCTGTGGGTAATTAATATATTTGTTCACGGAATACTCACACGTGGTGAGAGGCGGAGTCCTTCTTGAGTTGTATCTTGCGGCAGTGCACGGACCAGAGACGATGTTTCTTCTTCTTGCCCGGTGTTTATCCAGTATGTGTACACCTGTGGGTAATTAATATATTTGTTCACGGAATACTCACACGTGGTGAGAGGCGGAGTCCTTCTTGAGTTGTATCTTGCGGCAGTGCACGGACCAGAGACGATGTTTCTTCTTCTTGCCCGGTGTTTATCCAGTATGTGTACACCTGTGGGTAATTAATATATTTGTTCACGGAATACTCACACGTGGTGAGAAGCGGAGTCCTTCTTGAGTTGCATCTTGCGGCAGTGCACGGACCAGAGACGATGTTTCTTCTTCTTGCCCGGTGTTTATCCAGTATGTGTACACCTGTGGATAATTAATATATTTGTTCATGAATACTCACACGTGGTGAGACGCTGAGTCCTTCTTGAGCTGTATCTTGCGGCAGTGCACGGACCAGAGACGATGTTTCTTCTTCTTCTTGCGGTGTTTATCCAGTATGTGTACACCTGTGGGTAATTAATATATTTGTTCATGAATACTCACACGTGGTGAGAGGCGGAGTCCTTCTTGAGCTGTATCTTGCGGCAGTGCACGGACCAGAGACGATGTTTCTTCTTCTTGCCCGGTGTTTATCCAGTATGTGTACACCTGTGGGTAATTAATATATTTGTTCATGAATACTCACACGTGGTGAGAGGCGGAGTCCTTCTTGAGCTGTATCTTGCGGCAGTGCACGGACCAGAGACGATGTTTCTTCTTCTTGCCCGGTGTTTATCCAGTATGTGTACACCTGTGGGTAATTAATATATTTGTTCATGAATACTCACACGTGGTGAGAGGCGGAGTCCTTCTTGAGCTGTATCTTGCGGCAGTGCACGGACCAGAGACGATGTTTCTTCTTCTTGCCCGGTGTTTATCCAGTATGTGTACACCTGTGGGTAATTAATATATTTGTTCATGAATACTCACACGTGGTGAGAGGCGGAGTCCTTCTTGAGCTGTATCTTGCGGCAGTGCACGGACCAGAGACGATGTTTCTTCTTCTTCTTGCGGGGAGGCGTGAGCTCGGCCTCCACGCGGCATTCTTCTTGCCCGGTGTTTATCCAGTATGTATACACCTGTGGGTAATCATTAATAATAAAGTTAAATATCCTGACTATGCCAAGCCTTATACAGTGTGTGGCCTACAACCGGGGTGAAAATTTAAATGGTGCATTAATAAGCTAAGCAACAATCACATTTCCACATAAGTATAGTCATTAAAAAAAATTTCTTGGAAGTTTTGTTATTATGTGTTCTTTTACTTGATTTAAAAGTTATTAATAACTTATCATTTTTGTAACATTGAAAATGTACAAAACTTAAAAAAAAAAACGTATCAAATTAGTGTAAAAATAAAACCAAAATAACTAAATTATTATGACTGTACCCTGTACCTGGTATACTATCTTGATGTCTTGCGACTGACAAGCTACGATATCGTGATGCCGAAATCCAGGACTTCGAGTCCATAACTTTGAATAACAACATCTCCAAATTTATCAATTTTTAAACATGGGACCTTTACAGGATTATTGCGGATAGCCTAAGGAGTCACCCATTTCATTTTTCTCCCGTGTTCAAGGCCACACACTGTATATCCTGGAGGTTGCGAAGTACAAGACTTTTGTATGTGACCTCCAGCTTGACGCGTACGTCGAACTCTCTGTGGGTAGTCTATGTTAAAATATTTCACAGGTTGAGTCCGAAGGTCAAAGAGGCTCCTTCCTATGAGCAATTTATTAAAAGGTTTTCACGTATCAGTCATACTAAAAAGTGTAACACTGTCGTTTGTATTAAAATATCAAACACGCATAACAAAATCAGCCCTTCGAGGGTTGAGTGGTCAAACCCGATAAGTCGAGATATTTTTCATTTAAATAACTTCACGTCAATGTCATATAGTTCGTATTTTAAAAACAGGTTTGCTCGACTTATCGGGTTTGACCACCCAACCCTATTATTATTATTTTAGTTATTTGTTTTGACCCGGGTATGTCTGAAATTGACCCGGGTATGTCTGAATTTGACCCGGGTATGTCTGAAAACTACGACCAAGACCACCGGGGGATGGGCAGCAGCATCCCTAAAGTGCGGTGGAGACACTGCGATCGCCAACCCGCATGCCAAGCGTGGCGATTATGGCAAATACCCCCCAAAATAAAATGATAGCACAAAAAAGGCCGCGGCCCCGAGGTTCCGGCGACCCCCGGTGCCCTGGTTATGGTAGCGGCCAGGGTGCTAGCGGGGTCAGGGGTGCTAAGAATCTCCGGCAAAGATCCGGCTACCACCACCGACGACCTCTGGCCCTGGCAACTTATAACACACGTACACTGTGGACCGACGAAAAGTTAGTGGAACTGGAGGAAGGATTGAGCAAGTTGCGTTGGGACATTGTGGGATTGTCAGAAGTCCGAAGAGAGGGCGAGGACACGATAATCCTAAAGTCCGGCAACTTGCTCTATTTCCGGGAGGGCGACCAACAGTCCCAGGGAGGTGTCGGGTTCATCGTCCACAAGTCCCTCGTAAACAACGTGGTGAAGATCGAGAGTGTGTCGGCTAGGGTGGCGTACCTTATACTCAGAGTATCTGAGAGATACTCGCTGAAGGTCATACAGGTGTACGCGCCGACTTCGACACACTCCGACGACGAGGTGGAGGCTATGTATGATGATATCTCAAAAGCCATGCATAGCTCCAGAACCTACTTCACCGTTGTTATGGGGGCCTTCAACGCGAAACTGGGCAAGAGAGATGGTGACGAACTGAGGGTGGGGCAATTTGGGGTTGGACGTCGGAACCACCGGGGCCATCTGCTGGCTGGTTTCTTGGAGAAGGAGGGACTCTACATGATGAACTCCTTCTTTAAGAAACGCGAGCACAGAAAATGGACTTGGATGAGTCCCGACGGTGCAACTAAAAACGAGATCGACTTCATCATGTCGACGAAGAGACATATACAGGGTGTTTGTTATGTCGTTAGCCAAATTTGGATATGTCATTCACGATCACCAGTACACAACATTTTTGAAAAAAAAGTGACACTTTTTTTTAGTTTTTTTTCCCGTTTTTTATCCAGCAAAAACATAATTTGTGGTCACTAGGCAAGTTTGTTTCAATCCGTGCGATTCAATGGCAGACAAAAGGGTAGCAGGTTTGAGTAGTCAAGTCTTAGCCAATCAGGAGTTCATCACAAGCAACGATCAGCCGACGTCACTCACCCCACCATCGGCACTAAACAATGAATAAAATGTCCTAACTACATGCACACACGATTGTTATTTGATTAAAACTGCCCAAGCGCATACCTACCTGTACCTGCTCGTTGTCATCAACAATTCAATTTGCTTAGAGAGTGCATTAGAATCGATATCTGAGGTAAACCAGTACGCGTTTGTATGACGGAACATTTAAGTTACTCCGTTCTTGAGGTCAAATTATGCTGGCTCGGCTGATCGCAAGATGCCATGTGCCATTTGTACAGTTTTCTGTAAACAAAGAAGGAGTGCGCTTGCGTGAACACGCTCGAGTCAAACTACCCTCAGATCGGCGCGCAACTCAAAATACCCTCATTATTAGTACTGTATGCGATAGACTGATAATGTTGTCTCGTGGGTTTTACCTGCAAGTTAAGCTCCACCTCCATTCCCCACCACGCGTAGGAAACTTGTTACGTATTGAATTAGTTACCTTATGCGGGTTAATTAAAGTTGCAAACTCAAACACCCTTTCCAATCTGATTTGGCAGTTATGAGCGCATACTAGGTGGGGCAGTACGCAAAGTAAGCAAGTGATCATAGTGACCAAACATTCGTTAGATAATGGGATTTCAAAAAAAATCTATAACAAAAAGGATAATGAAAAATGGATTATTTTTGTTTTACCAAATATTTTTTTACGCCTATACCCAACACATATTGTAATATGGCTAATGATATAAAAAACACCCTGTATTCAACGATGTTTCTGTGATCAGTACGGTTAAAACCGGTAGCGATCACCGCCTGGTAAGAGGCACGTTGAATATATGTCCTAAGCTAGAACGCTCGCGACTGATGAAGTCTACGCTCCGTCCTGCACTCCATCTCCAAAACCCCGAGAGCTTTCAGTTGGAACTCCAAAACCGTTTCGATTGCCTAGGCGATGATGTGGACGTATTCAACGACGGGTTTGTGGAAGCTGTCCATAGCGCTGGGTCTAAGTTTTTTAAGACCCAGCGGACAAATAAGACCAGAAAGCTCTCAGACTCCACTCAGAAGCTAATGGAAAAAAGAAGTGAACTGGTTCTACAATCCTCAGTTGATGCGACTTTATACCGGCAGCTCAACAGACAGATCTCTAAGTCCCTCAAACGCGATATGCGCCAATTCCGTACCAAGTGTATAGAAGAAGCCATCGAGCGGAACAAGGGCTCTAAAGTTTTTGCAAGGGATCTGTCTGTTGGGCAAAGCCAGCTCGCCAAATTAAAGACTGAGGATGGTAGAATCGTCACATCCAGATCTGAGCTGCTGAGTGAGATAGAGGGTTTTTATGGACAGCTGTACACATCAACTAGCAGACCCGAAGTTGATCTAGCGGAAGACCTCAGAGCTAGACTGACCCGACACTATACAGAAGATATCCCGGACATCAGCCTGTGCGAGATTAGAATGGCTCTTGAACAGCTCAAAAATAACAAGGCGCCTGGGAAGGACGGAATTACAGCTGAGCTTCTGAAGGCGGGTGGTAAACCGATCCTTACGGCCCTTCAGAAGTTGTTCAATTCCGTCTTACTGGAAGGGAGAACGCCAAAGGCATGGAACAGAGGTGTGGTGGTACTGTTCTTCAAAAAAGGTGACAACGCTTTATTGAAGAACTACCGACCCATCTCACTTCTGAGCCATGTCTATAAGCTGTTTTCAAGAGTCATTACGAATCGTCTTGCACGCAGGCTTGATGACTTCCAGCCTCCCGAACAAGCCGGTTTCCGAAGAGGCTTTAGTACCGTAGACCACATCCATACGCTTCGCCAGGTTATACAGAAGACCGAAGAATATAACCTGCCCCTCTGTTTAGCGTTTGTGGACTACGAGAAAGCCTTCGATTCGATCGAAACATGGGCAGTACTACAGTCTCTCCAACGGTGCCAAGTCGACTACCGCTATATCGAGGTGTTGAAGTGTTTATACGAGAGCGCCACAATGTCAGTCCGACTCCAAGACCAGAGCTCGAAGCCTATTCTGCTGCAGCGGGGAGTTAGGCAAGGAGATGTCATCTCCCCTAAGCTGTTTACCGCTGCACTGGAGGATGTCTTTAAGACTCTGGACTGGAGAAGGCTGGGTATCAACATAAACGGCGAGTACCTCACTCACCTTCGATTCGCTGACGATATAGTAGTCTTGGCTGAGACCTTGGAGGACTTAAGTACTATGCTCGTTGACCTCAGTAAAGCCTCCGAGCGAGTAGGTCTTAGGATGAACATGGATAAGACGAAAATCATGTCGAATTCCCATGTAGCACCAACTCCCGTAATAATCGGAGACTTTACACTCGAAGTTGTAGACGAATATATATACCTAGGGCAAACTATTCAGTTAGGTAGGTCCAACTTCGAGAAAGAGGTCAATCGTCGAATCCGACTCGGTTGGGCAGCGTTCGGGAAGCTACGACACATATTTTCGTCCAATATTCCGCAGTGTTTGAAGACGAAAGTCTTTAATCAGTGTGTGTTGCCAGTGATGACATACGGTACTGAAACGTGGCCGCTTACAATGGGCCTCATAAGAAGGCTCAAAGCCACCCAAAGGGCAATGGAGAGGGCTATGCTAGGAGTCTCTCTGCGTGATCGGATTAAAAATGAGACCATCCGCAGCAGAACCAAAGTAACCGAAATAGCTCTCCGAATCGCTAAACTGAAGTGGCAGTGGGCGGGGCACATTGCGCGTAGAACCGATGGCCGTTGGGGCGGGAAGGTTCTTGAGTGGCGGCCACGTACCGGAAGGCGTAGCGTGGGTAGGCCCCCCACAAGGTGGACCGATGACCTGGTGAAGGTCGCAGGAGTCCGCTGGATGCGGGTGGCGCAGGACCGGTCATTGTGGCAATCTTTGGGGGAGGCCTATGTTCAGCAGTGGACGTCTTTCGGCTGATATGATGATGATGATGATGATGTGCAAAGCCAAATATAGCCTCTAATATAGCTCCACCGTCTGGCAAGTATCAGGACAGGGCCTGGTCCGAGCCTGTCCACTCTGTGGGCAGCCTGTACCCATGCTCACCTGCTGGCAAGTCTTGGACAGCATGACCTGGGCGATGGCGCAGTAGTTGCAGGCGAACACCTTGTGCAGCGCGGAACAGATGGTCCGAGCCTGTCCACTCTGTGGGCAGCCTGTACCCATGCTCACCTGCTGGCAAGTCTTGGACAGCATGACCTGGGCGATGGCGCAGTAGTTGCAGGCGAACACCTTGTGCAGCGCGGAACAGATGGTCCGAGCCTGTCCACTCTGTGGGCAGCCTGTACCCATGCTCACCTGCTGGCAAGTCTTGGACAGCATGACCTGGGCGATGGCGCAGTAGTTGCAGGCGAACACCTTGTGCAGCGCGGAACAGATGGTCCGAGCCTGTCCACTCTGTGGGCAGCCTGTACCCATGCTCACCTGCTGGCAAGTCTTGGACAGCATGACCTGGGCGATGGCGCAGTAGTTGCAGGCGAACACCTTGTGCAGCGCGCGGAACAGAGACTGGTCCGAACCTGTCCACTCTGATTGGATGTCGCCGACTGTCAGCCCTGGTTCAGAGAGGACATGGTATAATACAAGGAGGAAGGAATAACTGCATTACCGTTTTGGGACTCGAAATAGGCGTTAAGGTTAGGAGTTTTTTAATAGTTATTTATGTGGCTGGCGCATAATAAGAGGCATTAAACATGAGTGTGGTTTTATGAAACGAGCCGTAGGCGAGTTTCATAATAAGATCACACGAGTGTTTAATGCCTAATTATGTACAGTCACATACATAACTTTATCTACATCCATATCATTAGTTTAGAATGACAATTTACCTTTATTTTCATTGATATCCACTAAGTAATTACCTCTAAATATAAAAATTCAAATCAGTTGAAATCACTCAATTTGAGTAAGGATATCCTACAATAAATATTTATGGAAAAAAAAAACAACAAAAAGAAGTTGACTTCATAATGTTAAAATTAATATCATGACGACGATACTTTAATGTCAACATTATGATGCACTGTACTCTGCCTGTACTTTAATGTTAACATTATGATACAGCCACAGACACCGGTCTCTTAATATAGGTCATTACATTACCGCTTCTGAATACATAACAGGGAAATTATGATATTCCTGTAGATAAATATAATTTTCACGTTTCAAAGGCACTTTTTACGTTCCGTAGCCAAAATGGTAAAAACGGAACCCTTATAGATTCGTCATGTCCGTCTGTCACAGCCGATTTACTCGGAAACTATATATGCTACAGAACTGAAATTAAGTAAAGATATGTGTTGCATGAACCGCTACTGAACAATGATATTATATTGTAAAAAAATAATTGGGGTTGGGGCCCTCCATACATGTAACTGAGGGATAGAATTTTTTTTCTATGTATATAAGCGTGTGGGGTATCAATAGAAAGGTCTGTGAAAATGATATGAAGGTTTATAAATCACATTTTATTTTAAGCGAACCGTTTTCGATACATTAGCACTGAAAGTCTGAAAAATGTGTTCCCTCCTCTATTTTTTAAACTACGCGGTATAAAATTCTAAAAAAGGTTTTTTATGTTATTTTAGAAAGTATATATAGATAAATACATGTTTACCACGAATAAAACATTGAAATTTGAATTTTGTTCAGAACTACTACGTAATTTTAAAGTTGACCGTTGTCTTCTTTTAGATGACTAAATATACGTCTTCTTGAGAATACGATTGATGAAATAGATATATGTACAATACATCATGGGGTGAAGGTTAGTTGACTAATCAAATAGCCTGATTATGTTAAAGTTAGAAAAATAAAAGGTGGCTGAAATTATCGACAGCTGAAAATGACGATAACATTTTACGTTCCAACTCTATTGACGTTTAATTTTTGCCATGAGCAAATTCGCCCTGGTAATTATGTATAGTCAGCTCCCGTAGCCTATAGTTGCCGAGAATAAACGTTTGACATTTTAGAAATGAGCCTTACATATATGACGATTAGAATATCGGAAAAATTATGAGTCTTACCCTCATATGAATAGGAATTAATCTAAATTATAAATATTAGATGTCATATACCAAAGAAAAACGACCAAGATCACCTATGTCCGAGGTGGGGATCGAACCCACGTACTCAGCTTTCGCGGCTGATGCCTGTACCCCTCGGCCATTCGGTCTTAGCAACCACCGGTCAAATTTCTCGGGTATATGCAATCCTTTACAAGGCTAGGCGCCTTTGACCAATTGCCGAGAAATTTGACCGGTGGTTGCTAAGACCGAGTGGCCGAGGGGTACAGGCATCAGCCGCGAAAGCTGAGTACGTGGGTTCGATCCCCACCTCGGACATAGGTGATCATGGTCGTTTTTCTTTGGTATATGACATCTAATATTTATAATTTATATAGTATTAAGTAGTGTGACTACTGGAGAAAAATTAAAAGTACAAATCAAAATATTTAGTTAATAAATAATTTGATTTGTACTTTCGCAATATGTTCAGGAATTAATCTATTAATATCATAAGTTCATTTTTAGAAATCGTCAACTATTGGTAGTGACCCTGGCTGAAGGTTCCAGGTTCAAATCCCGGGTGCGGGCTTACCGAGCGCGTTGTAGGCGGGCTCGGCGGCCGCTCCGGGCTTGGCGAGCGCCAGCGCTGATAGAGCGCCGCTCCAGCCCGCACTGTTGCTGCCACCTGGTATAAATACATATGTTATACTAATTAAATTAACACCAAAACTGAGTTTTTATTGAAATTCAGTTTTACGCTAAAACGATGTGTCATGTCCAGACATCGGATTCCGTTGGGCAAATCTTCTTGACAGCTAGGGACTTCCTATATCGATAAATTCATTTATCGATATTTATCGATATTAGTTCTAAATACTAGTAATCACACAAAGGTTTGCTTATAAAGTTTTTTTTACTAAAATAATACAATGCACTAAAATAACAAAAAAAAATTATCATTCTTATTGGAGACTTTTTTTAAATTTTACTCGTCACAATTAATTTCTTCATAACTGTCCCATCTTTTATTGTTGAAACTTAGACCCGCGTTAAATTACTTCAGTTACTTATTAAGCAAGTCTTTTATTTTTTGAATGCGTATTATTTATTTTCACTCATAAATTATATTAAACGTAATCAGTGTGACTTTCATACTTGTATTCAGACTAATACATAGTTACAAAAAATACATAACATACAATGTTGGGGGTGGTCACTAGTATGTACAACTAGTATCAATAAATGAGTTTATCGATATAGGAAGTCTCTAGCTGTCAAGAAAATTCGCCCCACGGAATCGGATGTCTGGCTCATGTCATTGTCAATCACTCTCCCTCATCCAAAATGAATTGTAATTATAAGCACATAAGAGTTCATTTTTATATAAGTTGGCCAGTTACTAGCAATTTACCCTATATAAGAAAAACCCTAGTAGATAATGGGGTAAGGCTCACCTTTCGGGAACCGGTTGCTGTCATTGCTGTCCTCCGACGAGGCGTCGTTGGGCGAGTCCATGGAGTTGGGCTTGCCCTTGTCCTCCTCGCCGGCGGCCTTCTCGCGCGCTAGCTTCTCTCTTATGCCGTCCTGGTATAAGATAGGTAATATTGAGCTACTTCCAGATATTAATTAATTTGAAATATAATATATATATATATACAGTGTGTCACCATGACCCAGGCTTTTACGAAAATGGGTAATAATACGCATTACTGGCAATCGTTTTCAAGTATTAAGAGTTGACAAATATTTAAATTAACTGTACAATTATTTTTATTTCGTTCGAACGATCAATGCAACGCTTAGTTTGTTAGTGTACTGCTTAGTTGTCAAACGTTGCGAGTGGCTGCGATCTGTCATTGTCAAGTGCCAATTAACGATTTATTTTGAAGTACATTGCTTCTCAATTAACTTTTCTTAGAAAGTTAATTATTTTTAAAATTAGGATTTTTAAACAAATAATGCACATGGTTTGGCTAAGAATCTGCATCTCAATCCTCGGTTCAAATAAAAGCCTGCATCATGTTAACACACTGTATTGGTTAAATTTGCATAATCATTTTTGTAACAAGCACATACGTCTGCGAACGTAATAGTACATTACGATACAAGTGCAAAAAAATGAAGTTCGTATCGTATTGTGTTTAAGTACTAGTACCCGACGCTGTACCAATTGTCATCAATCTCGTCATCATAGCTTGAGTTGCTATTGATAAGATAAAATGACTTCAACTATTAGGGCATTTAAACGATGATAAATGTATGTACCCTTAATGTTTCATATCCCAACTTTGAAATATGTAGTTAACTTATATCTAAATGATTTGCATAATTTTAACACTTTCACTGCCAGATCAAAAACCTATGGTAAAATACACTTGAATGTGTTAAGACAGGTTGACATTTATTAGGACTGAGTGTTAATATTTTCAAAACGTTATTTATATTTAATATTAAGTAATAACCCTTCTCTTTTGGCTTGGCTGTAGTCGGGTGACAAAGAGGTAATCAACCTCATTGAAAATAATACACACTTCAGAAAATTAATGTCTTATACAGTAGACATTAAATGTCATTATTGTAATTTCATTGCGTATGATAGCGATAAAATATAAGTTGTGTCTCTATAGATAATTATTATTTGTATCTTAAAACGGCTTGAAATGGACTTGGTGGATAATATAAACTTACTCGATATCGATAATAAAATGTTTCTCACCCTAGTTTCATTGCGACAGTCTTTTGTTTTGCTATGGATTTTTCCGGGCCCTGATAATGAAACTTACCAAAAGCATGTAGCAGCTGGATCCGCAAGGCTCAGAGAACGGTTTCAAATCGGGGCCTTTGCGCTTGTTCAAGTTGGGCCCCGGGTGGCACGCTTGGAGACCTGCGGGTTCCAACTCCTTGTAATTATTTAGTATTAAACCTGGGTCGCGTTTTATAAAGTTACAATTTACAATTTCGCTGTTTGCCTCTCTAACGCATGCACATATTGGCTAGAAAGAGAGGCAAACAGCGAAATTGTAAATTGTAACTTTATAAAACGCGACCCTGGTCCTAAAGGCTTGGCCAAACACACGCGTTTTCAGAGCGCAGCGTGATGGTGATCGGAACTATGGGTGCAAATCTTTAACAAAACTTCAAAAAGTATATATGAGAACACTTTAGCCAAGAATAAACAACTAGTACTGAAAAATCTGTATCCAATTTTATTTATTATCTCGGAATCATGAGCTTACAATATTTTAGGGAGCGGCTACTCTGAAGGAGCATTCCATGGGCTGTCCCGTACAAACGCGTGTATATTCCGATAATTTGAGTTTTCTCCCGAGTTATTAGTTATTATATATATTTTTGAGCAATTTCCGACTCCTCTGGTCAAGAAAGACAACTTCGATAAACCTACAATGAGAAAAACCGTGTTCGTACGGGACAATGGTGGACTTTTTCGTGGAATGCACCTGAAGCGGAGCGGAGCCGTGCAAAATTGACCAATTACAATCTTCAAATAGGTACTAAATTCGAAACACTGTGATGCGGTCTCATTGGCCGAGCTCCCACAGCTCCGCTCCGCTCCGCGTCAGTGGAGCCACACCCTTAGTGTGTCAGATATGTATATTTTATCGTTGACATACATATCTTTCAAGTCTTCTTGACAAGTTTTGTTAAAGTTTCGCACCCAAAATTCCGATCTCTAGCTGATGAGAGAATGAGAGCTCGCGTACCATCCCGCTCTCATCGCGCGACTTCAAGCCGAAAATCGTAAATTTCTTGTCTAGGTTACTCCGATTATGCTTTCGTTGGAGGGACAGAGACAGAAGCTCGAAATCGACTATTTTCGGACGCGGCAGGGGTGAGCAAAATAAATACACCACCAATAGCATCTTAGGCCTTGGTCGTACTGCACACGCCGCACGCAGCCGACAACGTCCCGTCGCACGCAGCGTCTGAATGGTGTATGGCGGGGGGACGCAGCGGGCGAAAACGACCACTCCCGCGAGCATTCTCGAATACACCATTCAGACGCTGCGTGCGACGGGACGTTGTCGGCTGCGTGCGGCGTGTGCAGTACGACCAAGGCCTTAGGCCTTAGATGAGTGATCCGCTGGGGTGAGCTGTTTTCATACTAAATATCACGTGATACATGTCATTTAGTATGAAAACAGCTCACCCCCCCGCCAAGCATTGTAGATGACACGCTAAGAATTCGATATTTTTGCGGCATTCGATGTGTTGCTCGTTAATGCTTGTTACGATTAAAAACCGATCTGACTAACTAAAACGGCGTCAAATCCAATATTTGTTAATTTCATTGACTGAATTCATCTGTCTTTGGCCTTTCGGGTTCTGAGTAAAGGAAAACAGTAAAAACTATTAAAGAATGGCGTAACTAACACTTTCCCTGTCCAGTTTATCTTTACGGTTATAGAATACATTGGTATGCTTAGTCTCAGTAAATGTGCTGATATCGTGTTTTATTACAAAGGAGATCAGTCTGGCAAATATACAAATTAATACATTCGACAAGGAACATGTTAATTACAGTAAAAGGCTCGGTTGTTTATTGATTCTATATGACGGCCAATAAAAAGGAACAATTATATTTTCTTTGTTAGTTTTAGGCAATATATTAACAGACTTCAAATGATGGGAATAAAAATGTGTTAGATTTATAAATAATCTCTACGGTTTAGAATATAAGGTATACGTAAAATACATATATGAAACATGTAAACGTGCAAATAGCTGACTACCACTACATTAAAATCTAAATAACTACAAATGTATGTAGATGATAAATTGACTAAATAGAAGCATAATAAATAATACTAAATAACTCATGCAGGTAGGACGTATATTAATAAATAACAATTCATAGTAAAGCGGTATTAAATAGTTATGCTTCGTTGACGGTATGAGAAAGCAATTGTGATTTTTTATACATTGCCAACCACAGTGCAACGAATTCATTGACCTGAAGTCTGAAGACAGATATGAGTAGTATAACAATCGAAATCATGATACATTGATCTTCACAGAGACCAAAAATTGGAACCGTCTAAATAGACTTAGTTAAGCACTAGGCATTTAATGAATTCCCGCGGTATGGACGGAGAAGGAGGAGGTACCAAGTGACGTGGCAAGATGTGTTAACCCTTGCTAATATTAACACACTATTTGAAGAATAACGGTTACTTTCAGGTACTAATGTCAAATTACTATAGAGTTTTGACATTACTATCCCAGAGTAAGCGTTGTTCTGTTTGGTGAAATCGAGCTTTAAAAATAATATAGATGGTTCCAATTCCATTGACTCTAAAGGTGCATTCAGACCAAAAGAGCATTCGCTGTTCTATCCCCCACTCTACGAAATCAACGAATCACGTTTCGTGTAACGATAGAATTTCGTAGAGTAGGGGGATAGAACAACGAATGCTCTTTTGGTCTGCATGCACCTTAACCCTTAATAAGGCATCAGTCACACCTAAATTTCATTGGCTTTGACACTAATTAAGTCACACAATAAGTTTCAAAATGAGGTGGTAAATATATTACCATTGCCCTATTAAGGGTTAAGAAGATTGCGTTCGTTCGATATGATCCCAGTAAGGCTCGATCAAGCACAGGCGTTTTAAGACCGCGACGTGAGCGGGCGCTCTAAAAACTCGCGTGTCTGACCGAGCCTTTAGGTGGTATGATAATAGTTTATTATTGTTTAACGATAGATGATAATGCATGACGTGTGAGCGCGGCCTTACCTGCCGGCTGGGCTCCTGCCACAAACAGAAACACATCGTCAGCATACATTCCACTATAACTCTCACTGAGACACCTTGGAAGTGAGTAAGACAGATATAGGATTTAAGAAAGATTCTTCTCCTCCTCGATCCTGGGGCCGTTATATTAATAATTATTTTAATTTGATAGGGGTTGTTCCTTCTGGTCTACTCAGACCTCAAAATGGCTCAGTCCGAGAGTAAAACTTTGTCAAGACAGGTGGAAACCTAACATTGCAATTTTTTGTTAAGGTTATGCGGCGCAAAATGCAACTTCTCTTAATCTAATGGGTTTTGTAAAAAGGTCCTACCTAGCATCTATTATTGTGTTGATTTGGATAAATCAAACTATGTTCTAGGTATCTTCCAAAATTAGTAAGAACAAATAGATTAAGAGAAATTTCAATAAGTTGATTTGACCCGCATGGCTTTAGCTGACTCAGCTTCATATTAGATAAAGATTTCCACCTTTCGTTGTACATATTTTAAGTATACTAATTGTATTATAAATACACACTCGAAGTATCTAAGCGTTATTACTGTTATTAGTATTACATATATTATACTTTAAATACACACACTCACAATTACAGTAAAATGCACTTTTGTAGGTGCAAAAATACTTAAATGATACATAAATAATGTATAATACTGTATTATAAATATCTAAGGTTTAATTGTATTTTTCTATTAACTTTTTCCAGGAGCAACCTGCATTATATGATGACCACTAGATGTTATAATGGTATTTATACCAAGCAACAACAGACATTGGTCTATTAAAGGATAAACTAAACTTTCCTCAATTTTTTATCCCATATTTGACCACAATATGATTTCATGATCAGGTTGATTCGCAAGAGCTGGCATGAATGGAATGCATTACAAAATTGATTTAAACTGAATTTTTATATACACATAACATTTAACAACTTTGTTGTAAATTCTGACTTTATATTAATTGTAATGTTTGTATCATTATACCAATTATTTCTATTTATCAGACAGGCCCCATTTTGTGCCTATACTGTAAACTATACCCGTTGTAAAAGTATAGAAGCAAAAACCTATCTACCTACAGCCATTTTGACATCGACTCACAGATTATTTTTATTATTTGATACATTCATTCCAGCTATTATGAATCAACCTGTAGAGAAATTAGTTCGGACAAATCCAATAGATTGACCAAATTAAATTAATCCAATATCTACCCGATTAGGGTGTCTTTCCACCACATTAATGCTATTTGGATGCGTTTGATATCTACCAATCGCAGCTAAGCAGTGTACTACTGTGTCATGTACATACTACGCTGCGTATTACATACTACGTCATAGTACATGCCGCATGTACTACGTCATGGTCGTAGTAGTCTCCGAGAATATGATTGGTCGATATGGAACACCTCCACATGGAATAGCTACGGTGTAAAAGGCACCCTTAGAAAGATGTTGAGCATAGAATACTCACGATGCAAGAAGCAGTCATATTTGAAGCAGCGGCGGCAGAATAGTGTGTGGAAGGAGTGCATAGTCTGGTCCCTCGCTACGCTCTCTGCGAGTGGTCCGTCTATGTTGGGGGTGCATTCTGGTGGCAACGCGTCTGGATCGCTACGAGACGTCAGCTCGATGTATCTGTAAAATAGAACTAGTTTTTTGCTCTGTGCGCGAGGCCCAAGGGCCTCGCGGGCCTCTCTTTTTGTCGACTGAGGTCGAGGCCGCGGAGATGTGTTTTTTATTTTCTTCGGCCCTCAGGCTCAGCTTACATAGTTACTCAGATTTTTTTATACGTAGAAAAGCTTTGTTTTCTCGCAGCTCGGCCTCCGGCCTCGCAGGCTACCGCGCCTCTATGGGACGCTCCGGGCCTTCGGCCCTACGCGGAGCTCGGCCTGCGGCCTTCGCTGGGGTTCGAAGCGAACCGTCGGGCCTGCGGCCCTCCGGTTCGCTTATTAAGACAGTTAGGAAGGGCAGTTTCACCGCGTGGGCTCGCCCGTCGGGCCTTCGGCCCTCGGGCTCGCGCGGAGAGCACCTCGATCGTGACGCTCCGGGCCTTCGGCCCTACGCGGAGCTCGGCCTTCGGCCTTCGCGGGCTTGACGCCTCGCCATCGGGCCTACGGCCCTCAGGCTCGGCTTATTAAGATACTGGGGTTGTTGAACGCTTGGTAGCTCGATTTGCTCGGAGCTCGGCCTTCGGCCTCGCTTTGAGTTACTTGGAGGTGACGCGCTTGGGCCCTCGGGGTGAAGCTCCGGGCCTTCGGCCCTCCGCGAGGTCGGCCTTCGGCCTCCCACCCTGAAGCTCGCCCTTCGGGCTCGCTTAACTTAGATTTATATTGATTCTGGTAATGTTCCGGCCCTCCTGCAGCGAGGCCTTCGGCCTCGCCCAAAATTACTGGGGTCGGGGACCCCCTCGGGCCCCGGGAGTGAAGCTCCGGGCCTTCGGCCCTCCGCGGGGTCGGCCTTCGGCCTCCCGGCCTGAAGCTCGCCCTTCGGGCTCGCTTAACTTACTTGGGATTTTGACTTTTGCTCGGGGGCGCCGCCATCTTGGATTTTTTTCCAATTTTTTTTTCAGATTATCACTCCTGGGCCCAAATAATGCCCGCATGCCAAATTTCAGCGCGATCGGACCATTATTTCGAAAAATCCATACAAAATTTTTTTTGTGTAAAAAATCTGAAAAAAAATTTTTCGGAATCTGGAGAGCCCAAAAGTCACGCACAGCGATTTCCAGCTCGATCAAATAAAAAAAATTTTTTCGAAAAAAAAAAAATTTTTTTTTCGCAAAAATTTTTGCGGCTCCAAATTTTGTCAGCAGTTCCCTATGACATTTGGTCGAGCACCCCTCACCTAGGTCTCACCGTTTAGCCAGGTCGTTGAACATATTTTGACCAGGAGGCGGTAGACTAAAATCCATATTTTTCTGGACCTACAATTTTGCTCCTCTATACAAATCACAAAAATTTTTTAGCATTTTCTTTACCGTTTAGAAATAAAACCTATATATGGGAAATCAGTCGGGATGCAGCTATAATAATATTAACTAGTTTTTTGCTCTGTGCGCGAGGCCCAAGGGCCTCGCGGGCCTCTCTTTTTGTCGACTGAGGCCGGAGGATGGATTTGAGATATGTTTTTTATTTTCTTTTATTTTTTTATTATTGTTTTTGTATTACATTTTACTTATGTCGCAGTAATTGGGCTTGTGAGATGGACTCCTGCAGCTCGGCCTTCGGCCTCGCGAGCTGTCACGCCTCTGAGGGACGCTTCGGGCCTTCGGCCCTACGCGGAGCTCGGCCTTCGGCCTTCGCAGATTGTCGAAACGAATCGTCGGGCCTGCGGCCCTCCGATTCGTTTTCATGTTACACTTTTTCATTGAGTAGCATGGATGCCTTGGACTCCTGCAGCTCGGCCTTCGGCCTCGCGCGCTGGCGCGCCTGTGTTGGACGCTTCGGGCCTTCGGCCCTACGCGGAGCTCGGCCTTCGGCCTTCGCAGATTGTCGAAACGAATCGTCGGGCCTGCGGCCCTCCGATTCGTTTTCAAGTTACACTTTTTCATTGAGTAGCATGGGGGTTCTGGACTCAAGCAGCTCGGCCTTCGGCCTCGCGAGCTGGCGCGCCTATGTTGGACGCTTCGGGCCTTCGGCCCTACGCGGAGCTCGGCCTTCGGCCTTCGCAGCTACGAAGCTTCGCCTTCGGGCCTTCGGCCCTCAGGCTCAGCTTATATAGTTACACAGGTTTTATTATACGTAGAAAAGCTTTGTTTTCTCGCAGCTCGGCCTCCGGCCTCGCAGGCTACCGCGCCTCTATGGGACGCTCCGGGCCTTCGGCCCTACGCGGAGCTCGGCCTGCGGCCCTCCGGTTCGCTTATTAAGACAGTTAGGAAGGGCAGTCTCACCGCGTGGGCTCGCCCGTCGGGCCTTCGGCCCTCGGGCTCGCGCGGAGAGCGCCTCGATCGTGACGCTCCGGGCCTTCGGCCCTACGCGGAGCTCGGCCTTCGGCCTTCGCGGGCTTGACGCCTCGCCATCGGGCCTTCGGCCCTCAGGCTCGGCTTATTAAGATACTGGGGTTGTTGAACGCTTGGTAGCTCAATTTGCTCGGAGCTCGGCCTTCGGCCTCGCTTTAAATTACTGGGAGGTGACGCGCTTGGGCCCTCGGGTGAAGCTCCGGGCCTTCGGCCCTCCGCGAGGTCGGCCTTCGGCCTCCCACCCTGAAGCTCGCCCTTCGGGCTCGCTTAACAAAGATTTATATTGGTTCTGGTAATGTTCCGGCCCTCCTGCAGCGAGGCCTTCGGCCTCGCCCAAAATTACTGGGGTTCGGGACCCCCATGGGCCCCGGGAGTGAAGCTCCGGGCCTTCGGCCCTCCGCGGGGTCGGCCTTCGGCCTCCCGGCCTGAAGCTCGCCCTTCGGGCTCGCTTAACTTACTTGGGATTTTGACTTTTTGTTCGGGGTCGCCGCCATCTTGGATTTTTTTCCAAATTTTTTTTCAGATTATCACTCCTGGGCCCAAATAATGCCCGCATGCCAAATTTCAGCGCGATCGGACCATTATTTCGAAAAATCCATACAAAATTTTTTTTGTGCAAAAAATCTGAAAAAATTTTTTTCGGAATCTGGAGAGCCCAAAAGTCACGCACAGCGATTTCCAGCTCGATCGGATAAAAAAAAATTTTTCGAAAAAAAAAAATATTTTTTTTGCAAAAATTTTTTGCCCACCTGAAAGCTCTCGGGGTCCTCTATGACATTTGGTCGAGCACCCCCCACCTATCTCCCCCCGTTTAAGAGTTCCCATACAAACTTTGACGGGCCCTACGGCGGCCATCTTGGATTCGAGAATCACAAAAACACTTTTTCTTTAATCTAGGACCCTCAGAGATTCTACCACAAAAAAATCCGGCTCGAAGGACCATTTTGAAAATTGAGTGCAAAATTTTTTTTTTTTTTTTTGAAAAATTTTTGCGGCTTTAAAAACTGTCAGCAGTTCCCTATGACATTTGGTCGTGCCCCCCCCGTCTAACTTTCACCGTTGAGCCAGGCCGTCGAACATTTTTTGACCAGGGAGCAAATCCTGAAATGTCAGATTTTTCCCTAGGTCACCGGCGCGCCCTCTATACGACGGTATATAACACTAACCCCTACCGTAACTCCTTCTGGGAGAACAATCATGTCATTCAGAAATGAGTGGTAATGCAGCTATATATATTATTAATTAGTAAATATATTTGCTATGCCACGATGCTGTTCGCTGGGTGCGGGTGGCGCAGGACCGGTCATTGTGGCAATCTTTGTGGGAGACCTATGTTCAGCAGTCTTTCGGCTGATATGATGATGATGATGATGATGATGCCACGATGAATACATTAAAAATATTATAGACGGCAAAATTTAACCTAAAAAGCGCACGTATATCATTCGTCAGACAAATCTAGAAAAAATGTAAACAATCATGTCTGACTGGCAACTCAAGCTTCAAGAAGGTGTCGGGTCAGATATTTACAGTTGAAAAATTGTGAACAATACATATAAACAGACCATTCGAAGAAATATCCAAACTCTAGCACCATTAAATTTATTGTTTCAATGGTTTAGGCTGCAACCTAATAGTGCGGTATAAGTTTATTTCTGTTTATTTTATTTTTACATATTTGGAGAACCAAGCTAAGAAACCCATAATACAATCAAACTGGATACATGAAGCCAATTATAGGCACTCACAGATAGTTCCTTGATAACAAAAAAATTGAAACAGGTAAAAATTTAAATAAGTTAATGAAATCACGTGGCTTTATCAGTATTTGATGTATGATGACATACTACGAACAAATAAAACATGGAAGCCGCACGCCATACTAAATTGCATTTCAAAAACGGTCCTGAATTTTAGTTGACAAGTGTCACCCCCTCAACAATGCGTTACGATAATGAATTTGAATGTCAACCTATAATAACTTAAACCGCCATTTATAAATGGTTGTGATTGGTCCCTCAAACTTTTGATTGGCTATATTCTATTAACATTTGTCAAAGATGTTGCGCCGAAATATGCGCGGTGTTAAGAAAAGCGCTATGTCCTGCCCATCTTGGCACAATTGTGTTTGGGGACATTTTTGAGCTGGCATTAGACGTCCATGTTATATGTATATGGTCGCAGATGACATAGCAAAGAAAGACATTTTAAGGTTTGTTTAAATTGTACGCAATTTACATACTAAATTTGGTTTAAAATACTCACTTTTCCCGTAACTCCTGTGGCGTGCCCTTGTCAGGAAACTGCGACGAGATGGCCTGGAAGATGGTGAAAATGGGAAACTGCTTCTCCAGGGCATCTGAACCCTCTTTGTCCTTTTCTTTGTCTTTTTCTTTGTCCTTGTCTTGTTTATCTTTGTCTTTCTCCTTTTCTTTGTCTTTATCTTTGTTTGATTCTTTCTGTTGGTGATAATGTTTATATTAAGGATGAGATGATTATAAAAACAGAATTAACATTCGTGAAAAATATATATCACTTTTTAAAAGCAAATTAACTTATAACCTTGGACTACGAACTATAATAACTGATGGTGACATGACTTACGTCAAACTAGTACGACAATAAATCGTCGGCTGACAACCAAAACTCACTATAAAAACTGTCACTACTCTTAGCAACGTCGTATGTCAATACTGGATCGGAACTGAGATAGGAGCTTTATTTCAAGTAGGTATTTGTTACTTGGTGAGTTTTGGTTGTCAACAGACGAAATAAACCTTGCCGATCATAGAATATTCAGGGCAAAAAATATTTATTTTCAGTTGTAAGTAAGGGTTGTTTATGATAAAAAATAACCCTTAAAAATAAATCTTATGCAGCTAATATTTGAGCGAATATCACCTATAATCAACCTATAATGAACATATACTGGAGCACACTTTTCAAGCCTGAAGTTCCTACTTTGCCAAAGACATTGAGATACTAGAGAAAATTCAACGTAGCTTCACAAAACTCCCAAGGCAACTTAAAAACAAGCCATACGAGGAAAGGCTAAAGGAACTAAAGTTAACTACTCTAAAAGACCGCAGAAAACGTAGGGATTTAATAGAGACGTATAAGATACTAACTAAACCTAAACATTATGACCACAAGGATTTTCATAAGATGTTCAAGCATAATAACAGCACTCGTCTGAGAGGTCATCACTTAAAGCTAGAGAGTAACAGATCTCACAGTAACCCTTATAAATACTTTTTGAGCAACCGAGTAG
Source organism: Thaumatotibia leucotreta (assembly GCA_025490895.1). NCBI lineage: Eukaryota > Metazoa > Arthropoda > Insecta > Lepidoptera > Tortricidae > Thaumatotibia > Thaumatotibia leucotreta. The sequence continues at coordinate 79,744 of JALPQI010001717.1, forward strand.
TGAGATGTTGGAACAAACTACTAGAGGACGTGATCTCAGCCCAAAATGTGATTAAGTTCAAAAATAGACTAGACAAGTACATCACATCTACAACTTGACTATGATTATTCTCACAATGATCACTGGATACAGGTTACATCAGTTTTCTAAATAATAATAATGATTTAACCCCCTGCCACTAAGGTGAGATCCCTTAGGACCAATTTCAACTTTATGATCTGAATGATAAGGTACTTGTCACCTGATTGACGGTGGCAGAGGTTTTTAATAAGATTCCCAATATATAATCAAGGGTTCCCTCGTGAAACCCGATAAGTTGAACAAACCGGTTTTTGAAATACGAACTATACCCACGTGACCCACGTGAGGTTGTCATTTCAATTAATAGATATCTCGACTTATCGGGTTTCACCAGGCAACCCTGGATATGTATTATGATTATGACGTTATACACGGCTATAGCCTAGTCCTGCCCGTCATACTCAGTTTCAAGCTATTGAAATTTATACCTAATGAATTTGAAAATATAATTGCCTTTACTTTATTCTACATTTTAGATAAAAGAAAAGAATTTTGAGTGTAACCTCAACTTAAACAGGCTTTTCATTCATAATTTGCCAAAAATCGAATATGTCCTTTAGAAATTACAATGGGCAGGATATATAGTTAGAGGTTTGCTATGCCTATAGTGATTATAACATTGTAAGTAGGTACTACACATTAGCGATGTAACGAATATTCGCATTCGCGAATATTCGCATGCTTTAAAATATTCGCATTCGCAAAAAATTTACGCGAATATTGCGAATATTTTTATCTAATTATTTGGTTTACTTAAGGCAAGAAGTACTACATTCTAAAGTTGACCTTAATGCCTAGATGTCTAGGTACAAAAACATGCGAATTTTAACTGAATGATGAATAAAACGTTATATTTCAGTATTTTCAGTTAATAAAATACAAATGATACGTATAATTAAACAAAACAGTCGTGGCGATTGCGAAGACGGTGACACCTAGTAGCTTTGGAGTCAAACTAACCGCTTAGTTTTGAATTTACTTCTGAATACTATGTATTCAGTATAATAGGTATTTCTGGTAAAATGTCCATAAATGTCACTACTAAATACTTCATTAACCAAAGATATTGACGCAAAAGGACACATTCTTTGCGTTTCATTGCGCCTGTGCAATATTTTTAGATTTTGATTGAATGTTTATTATTATTTTCAACTTTATTACACAATATTGCATATACAAAAGAGTATAAATAGCGGACTTAATGCCTTTAGGCATTTTATACCAGCAATGTATGTATAGGTATGTATAATACCCAATATTCGCATTCGCATTCGCGAATATGAATCACAAATATTCGCATTCGCATTCGCGAATATTCCTAAACCGATATTCGTTACATCGCTACTACACATACCTCTCTCCGTTCATCGGCAACCTCGTCCCGTGTCTGGTAGGTCATGAGCGCGTGCACGAGCTCCACAAACAGCTGGTCGTCTATGAAACCGCCTTCTTTGTCACCTACGACAAACAATTACAAACTTTGTTTCACGTCATACATCATCATCAGCCTATCTGAGTCCATTGTTGAACGTCCCTAGCTAACTACGCGTGAACAAGAGGTAATGAATGACCAAGGATCGGACAAACGCCCGTCATTTTGAAAACATAACCCTGTTCCGTACAGTAGAGACTTCCTTATCTTATGATGTTAACATATTTTATTTTATATGATCTTTTTTTAATACACAAAGTATTTATTTAGGAGATCCCAACTCTTTCTTACTTGTACAAGATGTATATATCATGATTGTAACCAATAAACAATTTAAATAAAATTAATTACTATATGCGATATATATAATCCGTTTAAATAGTTTTATTTCATGAATAATTATCGAGGTAACCGAAAAAGATATTATACTCAATACATCGAAATTCAATATCAAACATTTTAAATTTTTTATGGGTCACAAATTCACAATCATAGTAAATAGGAGTTGCAATCTCCTAAATACATACTTTGTGATAGTGTTATTAAAAAAAATATCTTATTAAATAGAATAAGTTAACATCATAAGATAAGGAGGTCTCTACTGTAAGGAACAGGGTTATATTTTCCAAATGACGGGCGTTTGTCCGATCCTTGGCTAATGCCCATACTCGCCACGCTGAGCAAGCGGGTTGGCGATCGCAGTATGCAATGTGTCCATTACCAGAGTTGGGCAAAAAGTAATATGATTACTTCTATAAGTTACATTTGTATGTGTACTTTGTAATAAATATTACAAAGTACACATACAAAAGTAATCTGAAGGAGTAATCATATTACTTTTTGCCCAACTCTGTCCATTACGATGACGCTGCTACCCATCATCAATCCTTACATAATACATGAATGGCCAGTGACACCCCAATCCCTTAGTTGACTCTTACGACATCCGCGGGAAGAGTTCGGTTGGTGACAAATATATTCTTACTGCCGTCAACACAAGGCACAAGTTTGTTTAAATTGAGATGATTGAGGGTATGAGGGTGTCTAAATAAACATGATCTCTCAATAAATAGAAAAATTATCATTATCGCGTGGTTATGGCAGTACGAATACATTTTGTCAGCCTAGTTGGTATTGACCCTGCCTATGAAACTATGAAGCAGGAGGTTCCAGATTCGACTCCCAGCAAGGGTATTTATTTGTGTGTTTATCAGAAATATTTGTGATTTCTATCTATTGTATTATACAAGAACACTTGTGAACCATCAGATCTATAGATAATTATGTGTTTACTATGAATAAACCATTGAATCTGAATCTGTAGACTTATGATGATTCTAACTTGTATGTAAGTGCGAAAGTGAAATGATAAACACCTAACCATCATAAGCGTCCAGGTTGCTCATCAGGTTGCCAGCAATATATCAAGACAAAAATCACTTTCAATTAAATTCCTAGATTAAGTAAGATTGAAAAATGATGGTTTCGGAAATTTAGATTAAATTGATGGTAGAGAGGTAAGAGAGGTCATTTAATGCTTAAAAAGAACCTAATTTAAATTCAATTTCCTTCAATTAAGTTATTAGAACCCTGAAAAGCATGAAAGTGTCAGTGCAAGGCCTGTGAGGTGCCATTGTGAATCCTTCCATAGCCACAGCCAGTATTTAGTTTTATTTTTTTATATTTTTCTTCTACCAAAGCAAGTGTGCGCCACACACCAATGTGTATTATTAATTAAATAGCTTTTGGACAAAGTGAACTGAACATAAAATATTCATAATATTTTCTTCCGTTACCGCGAGGATTACTCATGAAATAAAACTGTGAAAATAGATAAACTCGCATATATTAATTAACTTTAACTTCATTCCAACATTTCGAACACTTTACAGGCTTCGTGGTCTACCCTGTAAAGTGTTCGAAACGTCGGAATGAAGTTAAAGTGAAATTGTTAATTATGAAAGCATACATAATGTACAGAAACATAATCTGTGTGATTTATTTTATTACCCAACAACAGACATTATTTTTAATTTAAATTATTATTCATTCAAACCTTCCCTCCAAGATACTTTTAACTTACCTAACATCCAAGATACTTGTCAATTTTCAATTCTCAAGTTTGAAGTTGATCAATCTATTTATAAATGGAGCTTTCCATGAGATGGTTTACTAATCTTGCACAAATGTCAGCAGTTTAGTAAAAGATCCCACTTTGTTGCTTGCCATAAGGGCCCTTAGACATTCAATTCATATAAGCAACTAAGTGTGAGCTTTTACAAAAAAAACTTACAAATATTTATATTCTGGGTATTGGTAAGTTTTAGGGTTTTTTTTTCTGTGATAAATGATTTAATCTTCAAAAACTGAACTTGGAAATGAAATAGAAAATAATGACAGCAGTCATGGAAGGCACCTATATTGCACCTAAGTGTTGTAACTTTGTCCAAAAACAAAACATAAGAATAATGAATCAAGCCAATGTACCATGCACTTTCCCGTCGTAGTTCTTTATGAGCTCCTCGATGAAAGTACCGTCCTGGTCCAGGACTTCGTCTCCCATGTACGGGATGTTGTGGAGCACGGTCTCGTCTTCCACCATGAAGTTCTTCTGCGTCGGTGCCCAAGTGTACATAGTGGGGATCGGGTTTACGGAGTTGATTATGTGGATAGGTACTTGTTGTGTTGTCACTATGCCCGATGCTGTAATAAAAAAAAAATTATAATAATAAATTCCTTGTGTAAAATGTTTGAGTTTGATTTGTTATAATGACAAAGATGTGGAATCAAGACTTCCATTAATAATAATATGTACTGTCACAATTTTAGATGGAATCATTACATAGATAATCTGATTTTTCACAACATTAATAGCCAACTCAATTCTTTTCTTTAAATACAGATGATAGAAATTTATCATACATATATTACTGCTACCCTAAGGTTGTCTGGAAGATATTAATTAATAAGACCACCTGTTCTGACCTTTACATATATCGTAATTCGTTTTTGAATTTGGTTTACTTTTGTACTGCAAATTATTGCATTATTATATTTTTAGACTAATAAATAAAGAATGTTCACTTCATTACTGTTTCTTTTTATATAATTGAACATTCATTAATTTATTATTAATGTAAGTTAAAACTATTTCAAATATTAAGATCATTTTCATCTAACCATCAGTACAGGATACTTCAGCTTTTTTCATAAGCCCTTCGTGACTAGGGCTCGGCGCAGGTGGCGGCCAGAAGGGGCGGCGTCCGCGCTCCGCCAGCTCTGAATCGCGCGTCTCCAAGGCTTCCGACATTAGACGCAGGTTTCTCGCCCATGCTACTTTTACCTCGTCCGCTCTTTTGAATCGCTAAAACCAAACAGCTTATTGTACGAATTGTTTAGCAGTGAAAAGATAAAAATACGTTAGTTATCACATATAATTAAAAACAAGTATAAAGGAAATGAAAACAAAGGTTAATGCACTTGCCTTTACTTGGCGGAGGCGCATATATTCGGACTTCACTCGTTTCTTCCATTCCGCTGAGACTTTGGACTTACTCATTGCTGTTTCGTTAAACAGTAACAATTCGTTTATACAATTAGCGCGCTTTACATGGAGGAAATATTGAAATGTCTATATTATATGATATATGAAGCACGATATAAGAGAGCGTCCCACCGGTAAAAACGAGCGGGGAGCGGGCAAATCGGCATTAAAGAAAGTCACACACAAGTCTGTCAGAGGTGACATGACAGTGACAGCAGAAACAAACATTTGCTGTCTATGGCTTAGTGGTGGACTAATGGTTGAAAAACCGGAACACCGGTGATCAAAAACTGTTGTTAATTAATGTTACAAATAATATTAATTTCAAATTGCATATCATTTATTTATATAGTTAACAAAACATTTTGATTAAAAGACTCCCATGAACTCTAAGGTGAAAATATGAATTATTTTAGTCTGTGGTCACTAAAAAATAACTTTGCTTGTCTATTCCTTAATCTATATTGTTTATGGGCATTTGAGGCAAGTGTACGCTGCCATTTTTCCACGATATAAATTGCGTATAAAAGCAAATTCAAACAAGGTGAGCATGGACAGAAAGGTATTTCTTATGTATTTTAAGTCAATATCATATGCTTCATACTTAACGCATGCACTGTCTGATTATTTTCGCGTAAAGGCTACGGATTACGTAATTTATGTTATTCCTCGTCATAACTTTAACACCTATCGTATCATGTATGACAAGAGCTAGTCTACATAAATTCGAAGGCGTCTCGGATTCGGGTAATTTAGAGTTGTTGTCTACACCGAAAAGTTATTCTGTTTGTAGGTGTGTGCATACCTACAAACTGCTCCAGGTTATGCGAAGAGGCTTATTAAAGTATGTCATATCGCGGCGCATGGGACGGCGGGCCGCCTGGCGCCGAGGCGGAGTACGCGACACCCTACGCGGGGGGCGCCGCCCCTCCGCCGCCGCCCGTCATGCCCACCACTGACCCTTGGACGGGCGTCAGCTACAGTCAGTATGGACCTCCTCCCTCTTACGACTATCAGAACTACAGTGCTCCCAACTACAACTACAATTACGACGCGAACTACTACCAACGCCCACCTGATAACTACTATCAGAAATATCCAGAGTCGGCACATGCTTACTCTTCTCGGGATGGTTATGACAATGCCCCAAGACCACATACCCGAACAAGGTCTCCTGCAGAAATTACTGTAGTGAGAAGACGTAGATCATATTCTAGAAGTGTTAGTCCTTTTGAAAAGAGAGATAGGGCATATTCTAGAAAACAAGATAGTTATGATGAGGTTCGAAAGACAAGATCTCGTAGCAGGTCTGGCCGACCTAAACGAGGGAAATATTCTTCTAGTGACCGCTCCAGTTCACGGTCCTCATCACGGTTATCTCAAAAGAAGATTAAGAGCAGGAGGAGAAGCTCCACAGACTCATCTGAGTCAAATGACTCTTATAAGAAACATGTAGCTAGACAGGTTAAGAGAGAACATTCATATACACCACCACTAAAGAAATCTTCATCACATTCTAGGAATAGATCTGTCTCTAAGAGATCGCCTAGTAAGGAGCATTCTTCCAGTAAGTCCCCTAGACTAAGGCATAATAAGGAAAAAGATGTCAAAGGAAAAGGCAAATTCATTCCTAGTAAGGATAAAGCTAAGAAAACTAGAGATGTTGTGACCCCACCAAGAAAAATAAAAGAAGAACCTTTGACTCCACCTAGGCAAAACCGTAACTCTATAACTCCTCCTAAGAGTTATCAAGTTGTTAAGAAAGAGCGATCAACAACGCCACCAAAAATAAAGCGGCCTACTACACCAGTTCGTAAAAACAGAGACAGCTCTCTTACGCCCCCTAAAAGTTACGCTAGAAGCCGATCCTCCTCCAGTTCCAGGTCAGGTACTCGATCACCAACCCCGAAGCCCAAAAAGAGGAATCGTCGATCGAGCTCATCATCTAGGTCGTCTCACTCACGATCTAGGTCCAGATCGAAGAAGCGTAGATCCAAACATAGATCTAGGTCAAAGAGCCGTTCTAAACGACGCTCTGAAAGCAAAACTAGCCGGTCTAAACGTCGCTCAGTAAGTAAGAGCAGTCACTCTCGAAGCCGCTCTAAATCTCGAGGCAGACGCAGTAGGAGTCGTTCACCAAAGCGTTCCCGCTCTAAAAGCTCGCGGTCCAGCCGCAGTCACAGCGGAACGCCAAGTGAAAAACGTCGCGGACAGTTTACTGTTGAAGACCGTAAGCGTTACTGGAAACTCCACCGCAGTAGAATGGAAGAAAAGCGTAAAGAGAAACCTGAATCTCCACCCAAAGAGATCAAACCTCCGCCTGGAGCGATTGAGCCTGCCCATGTTGATGATATAGAATATGGCGATCCGCCTGAGGTCGAAGGCCCTAATTTTGCTGAACTTTTACCAGCTTGCCCAGCTGATCTGCAGCCATCTTCTTCTAAATCCAAACCGGGCCCAATACCAATAAAGAATGACGGCAGCTTTTTGGAGATGTTTAAGAAGATGCAAGAGCAAACTAAAAAGGTTGAGGAGGAGAAGAAACCGGAAATTAAAAAACCGGTTTTACCGTTTATTGGGAAGAGGCGCGGCGGGCGCGTGTTAAAGACTGGACTAGTAAAGAAAGCGAAAGCTATAGAAGAACAACTTGCAGACAACGCTCCTAAAGATGCTTGGTCACTTTATATGCAAGAAGTCAAAAAGTACCGAGAAACATCGTGTGAGGAGGAACGCAAAACGCGACCTCTGGTCAAATAATGTAGCTACTAATATTAACGTTGTACGTCTAGTATACTTTAGATTTTCCTAAATAAAGTTAGTTTACATTAAAAGTATTTGAATTGAGAGTAGAGGAAATACTCGTATAGCGGAAATTATTTCAGATGGACATAAATATTTGAGCCACTACACTTAAAATCTTCTTGCCTTTAACAGTAAGGTCGATATTAAAATTTATTTAAAAAAATGTTTTTCTGGAATAATTTAAACTGCGCTTTACGGATACAACTTTGGCATTTCACGAGTATGAAAATGTATTTAAAGTTTATACCTATTATAATTGAGGAGTGTCTTTTCAAAAGGGCTTATTTCCACTGTCGACAAGGGTTCTTTTTTCTATGTTTACATAAGAGACATAAAAATTCTCAATTGGGCACTAGTTTGGCGCGGGTAGAGCTATCGCAAGGTAATGTCTATCGCGAACATCGCTTTTTCCTTTCATAAATGCCACATATATATTTCATGACATTAAAAAATTCCAAACAATAAACGAAATGGTACAAGTTTAACTGCTTAATTTATAAGCTGGATCAGACTGAGAAGATAAAACAGTATTGTCATGCTCATGAAATGTTATGACTAGATTAACTAGACACTTGATGTTATTCCTAATGAATGTGTAATTGATACCTACCTACTTCAAGGAAGTAATTATTGTTATACTTATCTCGTGTCAATAACCACAATATAAGGACGAATGTAATGACCTAAAATGACCTTGCAAAAATAAATTTGTTTAGCTTGTTTTTGTTACACGGGATGTATTTTTAAATGGGTACGAAATCATTTTACAGCTTGACAACTTTTTAAATATCCTAACATTAACTTAAAATGTCATGACATGATTTACCCTTAGCCTAGCCACTGACATGATGTAGCTTTGAGTACATGTCACTTATTTTACACAGCAATAACTATAATCACAGCATGTGAGTGGGTTGAAAAGTAATCGAAAAATGTAATCACATTCCTTTTTCGTGTATTTCTATTTCCAAAGATTCTATTGAGGAGATTTTGAAAGTATTTAATTAATCCATTAAAAATACAACTGTTGTACTAATTAAGGGAATATATCTGTAAAAAGCATGTTTTACATAATAAGTCAAAAACTGAGCGAATTATCCAGGGGGTCATTATTAGACTAAGCTTGAGCTTAAGTTACGACACTTATGGCATGTATCATTAGATCATTACGAAGCTAACTAAGGCAGGAACAAATGATAAAGTTGGAAAATAGGTGATACGTTAACCCTTTCAACGCTAAGAACGCCCAAGTTCGTCGTGAGGCGCTCTGTATTTTTATTTATTTATTGTTTTTTCTGAAACCGCAGAGCTAAGCTTATTTATATACATCGGTGTTGAAGTTATTTAAGTAATATCAAGAAAAAATAAAGACCGATTAAGCGAGTCTGGCTAAAATTACCACAACGTGGTAGTTATTGCTTCACTGAAATATTTATTACAAGATTCCAATTTTGGCCGATATGGTTTCTCTAATTACTTGTTTAAGTTAGTTGTATGACGAATGTATTTTTTTTGGCGTTAAAAGGGTTATATAATATCGGTTCTCTCGAATGTTTCTAAAGTTTAATAATATTGATTTTTATAATGGAAATTTAATTTTTTTGTTACGAGGTCAAAATTTATTTACGTGTTTTAATTTAATCATGGTTACGTTATGCGTATAACTTTAATGGCACGAATAAAATGTATTTAGACATAGGATAATAATTCATAATATTAATCCTAGGCTTAGCTAATTGATTGCAGAAACAACTTAATCATTGTCGTTAACGCCTATAGTGCGTTCACTGCGTACCTGTGCCACATAGAATACGTTACGTTTATGGGCGAGGAAATGTCATGTGTTAGTATAGTAATAGTATACCAATGCGACGTCTATAGACGTTGTTCACTTGAAAGGGTTAAGGATACTGATGTGTCATTGCCCTACGAGAGTTGAGGTCACACACACATCAACATGTCATGTAACACAAGGGGAATTTGAAATTAGTGTTCTTTTTTCGTACTGATAGCAAATTAATCGCAACTGTAAGATTGACTAAAAAGTTTGTTCGAGGGATTTGCTTCAATATTTTTTCTTTATATGCAAGTCACATAAGTCATTCATTCATACATTTTTTTGCAACTAGTACTTTATTTAGATGTGTGTGTAATTCACCTCAACTCTGGTGAAATTACCTATAACTTTAGAAATTGGTACTTCAAACAGTTCAATCCATAAATAAAGTACTGTCCCTGTTGTTCACGCACGCAGACTTGCGCGTAGAATCTTCTGACATCTTGTGGCCTAAATTGCTAAATTGAAAACTTGTACATGACGTTTCCGCTTCGCGCCAATGAACCGGAAGCTATAGTGCTGCCCTCTACATTTTATGCACGCTTTCTATCACACTTTAATTTTTATAAATAGTATTGTCTTAAGTTTAAGCACCTTTGTTTTATTCGTGTCATTAGGTAAAGTCACAGCCAATAGAAATTACGATCGATGGAAACAACATCCAGATGCACTATTTTATTGTTTTCTTTTCTTTGGGATATTTTTCAGCAGGACAACACACGGCCACTTTTATAGTGGTTCTAGGCGTTGAAATGGTTAACAGTATTTGATGAGGTAGTTTCGGACAACTTTCAAAGGTTCGCAATTTCTATTGACGACGATTTTAAACTAGAGGTTCTGTGAATAATACAATTTTGAAATAACCGTAGCCTTCTCTAAGAATAGCATTAAGATTTTTTTATTCCACATCAGCAGTGTATCGTGCGTTATTTTATGTACCATGTTTATCTCTATAGCTGGTTATTTTATACTGTTAATGACTTCAATAAAGGATTGTATAGATATTTGTGGTTTATTTGCAGCATCATGCCTGAGATGATCAAGTCGCCCGATCAAATCAAAACCGCCCCTTTTGACCCGCGGTTCCCCAACCAGAACCAGACTAAGTAAGTACTCAAACAACTACAGCAACGCACGTGTGACACCATACTTACCTACCATGGCCTAGGGTCAAACTTGTCAACACACTTTGTTTCCAATATGGCAGAATATAAGATGGTAGCACAACTAGCAAATAATAATGAAAGAAAGTCCAGTACGGTACAGTTAGGGTCGATTCAGATCGGAGTGGCAGCGACTCGTTTCGTCGCTCACGGCCGCTGGCGGCCGCCCGCCGCCTTGCGTCGTCTCCGAGGCCGCTGACGGCCGCTGGCCGCCTCCCGTCACCGCCAGCGGCCGCTCGCTGCCTCCTGTGGCCGCTTGCATGGGCGCCCGGCGGGTGTGAGTTTTGGCGGCACCGTGCAACCTTTTCGAGTATTTCAAGCGACACTGATATTTTTTTAATATGTAGATATATAAGTCTAAAATTATTTCACAATGAAAGGGATCGCCGCATCGGCCTGCCCGTCTGATCTGCTAGCCGCTGCCATTGCTGTCTGAATCGGCCCTTAGTACAAAAGGACTTATTTACAAATAATTATGGAACAGTCAAAAGCGTTCGCTTATAAGTTATAATACAAACTTACTGCCCCATGTCACTATTTTATTTGCTAACAGTATTATAAAATAAAATGCCGATTATTTTAAATACTGTGGCCATTCATCAGAAATATCAGAGCTCGGCCACGGTGCTCAATAATATCTCAACATGCACTCTTAACGCCATAACAAAACAGGGTGCTTAGCCAAGTTGCCAGTCGCTAGCGCTTAAACGTCAATCGTAAGCGAAAGGCAGCTAACTGTCTTTATCGCACTAATATGCAAGAGTGACAGAGAGGGAACTCTATGATACCGATACGCTACCAAGCGCAAGCGATTGGCAACTTGGCTAAGCATCCAGGTCTCTCACACCTAGCTTAATTTAGATTTAAGACTTGCTGTGCCCTATCAGGGTCCATGTGTATCTATTGTAAATATATTGTAACACCTAATGTAACCATGGATGCAATAAACGAATTATTATTATTATTCAGATATTTATGCGTACCCTGGCCGCTTCGATATATACACTTAATCAGCCTGTCTCAGTCCTGTTGTATGTAGGCCTCTGCTATTAACTATGCGTATAGACATTAGGAGGTATAGCCTATAATCGCCACAATGAGCAAGCGGATTGGCGATCGCAGTAATGTGTGTATGATGACGCTGCTGCCCATCATCAATCTTCTATCAAATAATGGTTAGTGACACTTCAATCCCTTAGTCAACTGTTACGACAACAGTCAACTGTTACGGGAAGAGTTGGTATGGCGATAAATGTATTCTTACTGCCGTCAACACACGGCCAAACCACACTAATAAAACCTGCGACCATATATCACATGGACGTCTAACGCCAGCTCAAAAATGCCCCCAAAACAATTGTTCAATTGTGCCAAGATGGGCAGGACATAGCGCTTTTCTTAAAACCGCGCATAATTATTTCGGCGCAACATATTTGACAAATGTTTATAGAATATAGCCAATCAAAACTTTGACGGACCAATCACAAGTATTTTAAAATGGCGGTTTTAATATTTATAGGTTGATATTGAAATTAATTCATTACCGTGATGCATTGAAGAGGGGGAGACACTTGTCAACTAAAATTCAGGACCGTTTTTGAAAGGCAATTTAGTATGGCGTGTGGCTTTCATGTTTTATTTGTTCGTAGAATAAAATAAATCCTTTCATTACAGATACTGCTACCAAAGCTACCTGGACTTCCACCGCTGCCAGAAGGTCCGAGGCGAGAAATACGAAGCCTGCCAGTACTTCAAGCGTGTATTCACCTCTCTCTGTCCCATTGACTGGGTCGAGAAGTGGGACTCCCAGCGCAGTGAAGGCACCTTCCCTGGCAGGATCTAAACCGAATTGGTGTACGGGGCAATTTATTGCTCAATAATATTGGGCAATAGATTGGATACGTATGATGCGCATTCTGTGTTAATTTATGTTACGACTTAGGTCATTTAGGCAAATTAAATGAGTTAAACAGTATTAAGTTTTTTTTTACTTTTCGTTCCAATAAGTCCTAAGACACCACACCTAAAACAATGTCGCTGTTTGCCTCTATCGCACGCACATATTGGGTAGAAAGAGAGGCAAACAGCAAAATTGTAACTTTATAAGACGCGACCCAGGGTGCTTAGACAAGTTGCCAATCGCTAACGCTTAATCGTCATTATCGTCAACCGTAAACGAAAGGCAGCTAACTGTATTTGTCGCATTAATCTGAAAGAGTGACAGTGAGGGAAAACTAAGATACGCTACAAGCGTTAGCGATTGGCAGGGCCGGATTTAGGGGGGGGGCAACCGGGGCTACAGCCCCGGGGCCTCCACAAAAGAGGGGCCCCCACAATAGTGATTTGGAAAAAAAAAAAACATTCCAACTAGTAATTTTTTTTTTGAGTACCTATTGTATGTGATCTACTCCGGAAACTAGATTTCAGCAAAATCATCAATGATTTTTCGGCGAAAAGAGCTGTGAAGATTCCGTTCGTTAACGCTAAAATTTAATTTCATATAATTCTCGTTTCCGATTATATTTATACGTTTGTTAAATCAAAAAATAATGTATACTTGTTTCCACAAAAAAATATTTATTCAAAAACTCGATTGAAAAAAATTGCCTTTTTTATTTGGAAAATATTTGGGGCCAGGGGGCCTCCACTCCTTTGTTGCCCGAAGCCTCTCAACCTCTAAATCCGGCCCTGGCAATTGGCAAGCTAAGCATCCTGGAGGCCTAGCCAAGATGACATTCTGCAATCGTGCCCGATAAGCGATAAGTCACGTGACCATAATACTGGCTTGGCTCAGTGACCCAAAGAGGATCTTGGCCTCTGTAAGCACGCCACTTCGCCGTGTGCCTGCTATATCGCCACAACTCAAAAAAATATTTTTTCGAGAAATCTCGTCTTAAAGTTTTGAGAGTATAGCTCAGGGTGTTAAATAGAATCATACTCTTTAAGTGTTAGGCCTATGAGTTCTAAATTTGGGTTTTTTATTCTTTATGATATAACCTTCCTTTTGACCACACAATTTTATAAAAAGTATGTATGTTTTTTAAGATACAAGGCCTGAAAGACAGGTATTTAGAGTTATGGCCGCATTGCAGAATCATTTTTTCAAGATTTTGAGATGTGTCCTAAATCAAACACGAAATTATTTCATAAAGGTCCTATGCAAATATGAATAAAATCACCAACATAGTTAAAATAATACGTTTATTTATCAAATTTGACACTTACACCATCACTGTACGCGATAATATTAGTAACGAGCTTATAATCATCAACATTCAACCCTGTCATTACCAAATACTTACTTACTTACTCCGCTGGCTCAGCGACCCAAAGTGGATCTTGGCCTCCGATACGAGTTGGCGCCAATGCGCCCGGTTCTGTGCGATCTCCTCCCAGTTCACTGCATTCAGGGCGCGTTGGTCCTTCTCCAAATCTCTACCTCGTCTTTCCAGCGGTATCTTGGTCTACCAACCGGTCTGCGTCCACGGGTTCTTCCTAGGAAGGCCTGTTTCACTGCCCTGTCAACTGGCATCCTAAACACATGTCCGAGCCAGCGAAGCCTTGCAGATGTAATCTCGCCAATGATGTTGGGCTCAGAAATGATGTCCTCCAGCTCTTGGTTTTTTCTAATTCTCCAGCTACCGTCAGCTCTCTGGGTAGGTCCGAGAATTTTTCATTACCAAATAGTATTTAAAACGTTCTACAAAATTTTACAAAATTTAAACAAATAAAACAGGGGACATCTTTTTAAAAAAATCCAAAAAATATTAATTCTGTGCAATGTTTCTCATGCGGTGCTCAAAATCCTGCAATGTGTTTCTTTCTAATAAGTGATGGTCGTGATCGTGAATTGGATTAACCACCTGTGGTTTATTTATTAGTTTCACTGGGGTTAATTCTTCTCCTGTTGTAGTTCAAGGTCCTGCAATGTGTTCCTCTCTGAAAAGTGACGGTCTTGGTCGTGAATTGGGACATGTGTTAGATGTGGACTCCTAGGCAAATATAATTCGTCTTTTTGCGAGTGACTTTCGAAAAAATTTAAGTCGCTTACAAGTTCATGGTGAATCTCGTAGAGCTCGAGCAGCGTCCAATAATATTCTTCCACGTCCTTTGAACATGTCTTTCATTAATTCATAATCAAGACCAGAAAAGCTTATGTTTTCAGGTGATTCCTTTGCTTGTGATAAAGGTGTCACGCGAGAGAGACTGTCCGAGGCGGCATTCCGTATTGTAGCATATCTACTCGTAGTAAATGTTAGATCTAAAACAAGCAAGCACATAGGAAATTGTATTTTCACAAAATTGAATAGCAATGACATGACACACACCGAAAAACATTTAATACAGGCATTACCAAGAAAATTCGTTTACCATTAACAAATCAATCAATTTAAGTATATCAAAGTAACGACATTCCACGTGATTAATTTATTGGCATCAAAATCTCCAAAATAAAAGCAATTATTATAATATTTAACGAAATTCCAATATTAACTATGACACCATCCCGAATACAGTTAGTAATTTACATCACACAATAAAATCGTTGCATGTTATTGGCGGTAAGGTGTGCTATTTAGATTAGATATTCATACATAATATTATATACGACACAACACCATGTTAGTTAACCACATACACACAGTCTCTGAAAATCTCTAATACCTTCAGACGGGTAAAAATATAAATTTGGCTGACCTTCGAGCCATATTGAACCGCACTCTTAAGAGAACAAAGTTGAAATTTGCTTAATAATTTTGCTGCGTTGTGGTTTCGGTGCCCTGCCGGTAATTTTGTTATAATAATTGTAATACTTACTGTTGTGACACAATCAAATTGCGTTTGTTCCTTTTATATTTAAAAGGATTCACTTAATTAACTATTATTGTATAAGACGCAACTCAAAAACTGAATTTGAAACGTGTGCTATGCAGCCACAACTCAAAAATGCCGTGCTAACGCGGGCGGCAGACTGGCAAGTGGCCGTCCTGCAGGGAATCGTCTGACAATTTATGGTCAATACCATAAGGCCACTTGTGAAAAAAAGGCTCTAATGGAACTTTTTTCCTGTGGGTCTCGAAATAAGGTCGTAAATTAAACTATTTGGAATACGAATCTGCAATAATCCAGAAAATTAAAAATTTTGAATTGTGACCGTATAGCAGGCACACGGCGACTTGTCCAGATCCAGCGCGATTTCCTGCCATGAATCAGCTTTGAGTTGATGCAGGTCTGCCTCAACTACGCAGCACCAGTGGTACAGTTGGGTTCAAAATTGCATGGACAGCTTATGAATGAATTCATTCATAAATCATCCATGCAATTGTGAACGCCACTGTACCTAGGACGCGACCGGTAGGCCGGTGGGCCTCCCGAAGTAAGCTTTTCTGACTGCCCCATCCTCTCCCATTCTGTTACTATGTAAACCGTGACTTATATCTCGGTCTTTGGCGTTGAACCTGCGGTGCCGATATACCAGTCACTGGCAACTAAAAGGTTAAAGAAACCTTAATGTTTCCGTGTAATTTACTTTGTTCAGTCGTCTCTCGCGTACTGATACAATGCGAGAGAAACAGGGATGTATTAATAGATTTGGGGATAGTTAATAATGAGAAATAAAAACAAAATTATAACTTCACCATTTAATAACAATCAATCGTAATCCTGTGTCTGAGTCTCCGTGTAATCAGACGGCGGAACCCATTCGTCGCTGCCATCGCTCGCAAAAGGGTCTTCATTCTCCGAATCCTGGGAATCCATCTTGGGTAGAGGTTTCCGGGCCCTTTTTGTGTTCAGCACCAGGTTTTGAGGGGACCCAGGGTCGGAATCAGAGCCTGATATTGATACAGATCGGTGGCGTTGACGCTTCGCCCTGGGTTTCGGACCTAAACATAATCTTACAGTCACATCACAGGTAGGTATAGAGTACAGTTTCATCACAGTAAAATATGTTTTATTTGACAGAGCCATGTTAATACTTAGTGTTAGGTGTAGATTTATGTTCATGATTTCTCAATGGGCAACATATTTAACCTTTTGACAAACGATTTAGTCTGACGATCGATATCCAAGGTCAGATTTGGTTTTAATGATTTAAAAATAAGTCCCATTCAAATCCAAGAAAAAGGCAATCCACCACGGTCGAAGAAAAATGCACTGCGGTCAAAAGGTTAAAGCTTCTTACAGAACTAGGTTTCGCTAAAGTTCCATGGTTTGTTTAGGTAAATATTTTTCCCATTATGTCCAGTATCAGATAATAGATACTTATGACCGTTTCAGAGTAAAATCGGATTCTATATTCTATCAACGCTTTGCAAAGTCTCTAATCAAAATTAGGCAGTCCACATTCTTCTTTCTAATAAGGCGATCATTGCATTCAGTTCGCACCTCCAATAAACCTAGACAGATCGAAGTTCAGTGTACACTACATAGGTCTTAGATTAGAGTGAGACAAATTGCTATTTTATACTCGGCTTAGACCATTTCTCAACAAGCGGTGCCTGTGTATTTTGAACCTTTTGACCGCTAGACGGCGAAAGAACATGCCGAGCTCCAGCCATTCGTTCTCGATTATTTAAGAGAAATACCGCGTAAGTCACCAATGTATCGGTGAAGTGGAAATGTATCGGCAAATTGGCGTCGCCTATGACTGTGACTGTCAAAAGGTGAAGAAGACAGCACTAGAATTCGTAGTCAAAATCGACGCTGTCTCCATCGTCGTCTTCAACTTGGAAGTGATCGTCGTAAAAGTTGACGGCGTGAGCGTTGATGTAGAACACGTTCCCGTGCCTTTCCACGACATGCGCACCTGCTGGCAACAAGGTTAAGGTTAGGCCTCTATCAATAACTCGATTTTTTTTATAATGGCACAACCTGCGACTATATATAACATGGACGTCTAACGCCAGCTCAAAAATGCCCCAAAAGCAATTGTTCAATTGTGCCAAAATGGGCAGGACATAGCGCTTTTCTTAACATCGCGCATATTTAGGCGCAACATTGTTGACAAATGTTTATAGAATATAACCAATCAAAACTTTGATGAACCAATCACAACTATTTTTAAATGGCGGTTTAATTTTTTATATGCGTGATGCATTGAAGAGGGGGTGACGCTTGTCAACTAAAATTAAGGACCGTTTTTGAAAGGCAATTTAATAAGGCGTGCGGCTTCCATGTTTTATTTGTTCGTAGGGCACAACAAAGTGGCTCCACTTCACCTGATCGTAAGTGAAAAGTGGAACCCTAATCGCGGCGGCAACGAACAGGAGACCAGCAGTAACCTGTCAGTTGCCACCGCCTTGTTGGCCCGCTAGATGCTTCTTCACGCTTCGTTTAAAGGGTCCAACTTATACATATACAAATTAGCAAATATCAAGAATGTTCGGTAAGGAGGCCTCGAAGAAATATCATGTAACGGATACTACAAGATAGCATCTCATCAAGCGAAGTTGAACTTAAGGTTGTTCGATAAAGTTGCCATATTATAGTTGATTTAATTTCGAAAATTTGATTTTCCGTTCACTTTTATAGGCACCAATGACTTTTAAAAGGTTAATATTTCATGTGTAGACGATACTTATCATCACAATCAAGTGATGAAGCTCGGCTTACGCCTGACACTACGCTTTAGCGCCGATGTACATACTAGTACAAATAGGAGTTCTAACTAAATTAAGTACCTATTAACGTTAGGTAAATAGGTACCTACAAGAGACAAAACCCTGCATGTCGTACGAAACATTTTTATAGATTATCAGCCGTTTAAAGAGAAGTGAGGTATATAATATACATTAATTTATAATTTATATAAATGGACGCGTATGGGGTAATAATAAAGTGGTCAGCAATAAGTACACAGGTCGTAGAAAGGCACGAATTACTAATTAAGTAGGTACAACCTAAACAGAAGATGGAGTGTCCCCGCTCGCGCGACAGCCTTACCCCCTTATTCATAAACGTCTACTAATTTAGCAAGCCGCTAACTATTGTTAGGCCCTTTCGATCTTATCAATATGTCTATAAGACCGAAAGGGACAAACAATACTTAGTAGCTTGTTATGTTAGAAGACGTTTATGAATAAGGGGGTTACTTTATCAAATCTGAGGGGTTACCTACATTGAGTTATACTGAAACTGTTACCTGTATCACCTTCAAGAATCTGCTAGTTCTTTGAGCCTCTGGAAATAGTATTTGGACATTCCCACGATGTCGTAGTATTTTGACAGATTAAATCTAATTGTTACCTGCGCCAGTATTGCCGTGCGAGCAGGGCGCTTAGTCGCCGGTACCCCAGTCTAGGTCACGAGGGCTACCTGTCTTGCACTTATAGATTCGTACATATACATATACATCTGACAGGGAGCAAAGCAACGTGTGGATAGTGGTAGGTGTTTGAGTCTCTGAAAATGGTATTTCGGGGGGAATCTTTAGTTACCTGGGCCAGTCCGGGTCACGTGGAAGCGCTACTTCTCGCACTAATAGATTCGTACAGTCAACCAATTGGAACCCTAGGCCACTCAGGAACCATGTCAAAGTAACGTTATCAATCAGATTGTAAGACATTTCAAACGGCTTTTCATTTTGACATGGTTCTAGAGTGGCCTAGGGTTCCAATTGGTCGAGTGTACATACATCGGACAGGGAGGCAAGGCATCGCCTGGATTGTGGTTCGCGATAGGTCCTATGAGTTTAAGTCTCTGAAAATGGTATTGCGGAAGCAATCTTTAGTTACCTGGGGCGGGCATACGCGCTTGCGACGGATGGGAGTGCAAGCGCCAGTGTCGCGGGTCACGTGGGTGTCTCTGATAATGGTATTGCGGAAGCAATCTTTAGTTACCTGGGGCGGGCATACGCGCTTGCGGCGGATGGGAGTGCAAGCGCCAGTGTCGCGGGTCGCGCTTGCGGCACGCGGCGCCGTACGGGCAGGGCGCCTGGTCGCCGGTACCCCAGTCCGGGTCACGTGGGTGTCTCTGATAATGGTATTGCGGAAGCGATCTTTAGTTACCTGGGGCGGGCATACGCGCTTGCGGCGGATGGGAGTGCAAGCGCCAGTGTCGCGGGTCGCGCTTGCGGCACGCGGCGCCGTACGGGCAGGGCGCCTGGTCGCCGGTACCCCAGTCCGGGTCACGTGGGTGTCTCTGATAATGGTATTGCGGAAGCAATCTTTAGTTACCTGGGGCGGGCATACGCGCTTGCGGCGGATGGGAGTGCAAGCGCCAGTGTCGCGGGTCGCGCTTGCGGCACGCGGCGCCGTACGGGCAGGGCGCCTGGTCGCCGGTACCCCAGTCCGGGTCACGTGGGTGTCTCTGATAATGGTATTGCGGAAGCAATCTTTAGTTACCTGGGGCGGGCATACGCGCTTGCGGCGGATGGGAGTGCAAGCGCCAGTGTCGCGGGTCGCGCTTGCGGCACGCGGCGCCGTACGGGCAGGGCGCCTGGTCGCCGGTACCCCAGTCCGGGTCACGTGGGTGTCTCTGATAATGGTATTGCGGAAGCAATCTTTAGTTACCTGGGGCGGGCATACGCGCTTGCGGCGGATGGGAGTGCAAGCGCCAGTGTCGCGGGTCGCGCTTGCGGCACGCGGCGCCGTACGGGCAGGGCGCCTGGTCGCCGGTACCCCAGTCCGGGTCACGTGGGTGTCTCTGATAATGGTATTGCGGAAGCAATCTTTAGTTACCTGGGGCGGGCATACGCGCTTGCGGCGGATGGGAGTGCAAGCGCCAGTGTCGCGGGTCGCGCTTGCGGCACGCGGCGCCGTACGGGCAGGGCGCCTGGTCGCCGGTACCCCAGTCCGGGTCACGTGGGTGTCTCTGATAATGGTATTGCGGAAGCAATCTTTAGTTACCTGGGGCGGGCATACGCGCTTGCGGCGGATGGGAGTGCAAGCGCCAGTGTCGCGGGTCGCGCTTGCGGCACGCGGCGCCGTACGGGCAGGGCGCCTGGTCGCCGGTACCCCAGTCCGGGTCACGTGGGTGTCTCTGATAATGGTATTGCGGAAGCAATCTTTAGTTACCTGGGGCGGGCATACGCGCTTGCGGCGGATGGGAGTGCAAGCGCCAGTGTCGCGGGTCGCGCTTGCGGCACGCGGCGCCGTACGGGCAGGGCGCCTGGTCGCCGGTACCCCAGTCCGGGTCACGTGGGTGTCTCTGATAATGGTATTGCGGAAGCAATCTTTAGTTACCTGGGGCGGGCATACGCGCTTGCGGCGGATGGGAGTGCAAGCGCCAGTGTCGCGGGTCGCGCTTGCGGCACGCGGCGCCGTACGGGCAGGGCGCCTGGTCGCCGGTACCCCAGTCCGGGTCACGTGGGTGTCTCTGATAATGGTATTGCGGAAGCAATCTTTAGTTACCTGGGGCGGGCATACGCGCTTGCGGCGGATGGGAGTGCAAGCGCCAGTGTCGCGGGTCGCGCTTGCGGCACGCGGCGCCGTACGGGCAGGGCGCCTGGTCGCCGGTACCCCAGTCCGGGTCACGTGGGTGTCTCTGATAATGGTATTGCGGAAGCAATCTTTAGTTACCTGGGGCGGGCATACGCGCTTGCGGCGGATGGGAGTGCAAGCGCCAGTGTCGCGGGTCGCGCTTGCGGCACGCGGCGCCGTACGGGCAGGGCGCCTGGTCGCCGGTACCCCAGTCCGGGTCACGTGGGTGTCTCTGATAATGGTATTGCGGAAGCAATCTTTAGTTACCTGGGGCGGGCATACGCGCTTGCGGCGGATGGGAGTGCAAGCGCCAGTGTCGCGGGTCGCGCTTGCGGCACGCGGCGCCGTACGGGCAGGGCGCCTGGTCGCCGGTACCCCAGTCCGGGTCACGTGGGTGTCTCTGATAATGGTATTGCGGAAGCAATCTTTAGTTACCTGGGGCGGGCATACGCGCTTGCGGCGGATGGGAGTGCAAGCGCCAGTGTCGCGGGTCGCGCTTGCGGCACGCGGCGCCGTACGGGCAGGGCGCCTGGTCGCCGGTACCCCAGTCCGGGTCACGTGGGTGTCTCTGATAATGGTATTGCGGAAGCAATCTTTAGTTACCTGGGGCGGGCATACGCGCTTGCGGCGGATGGGAGTGCAAGCGCCAGTGTCGCGGGTCGCGCTTGCGGCACGCGGCGCCGTACGGGCAGGGCGCCTGGTCGCCGGTACCCCAGTCCGGGTCACGTGGGTGTCTCTGATAATGGTATTGCGGAAGCAATCTTTAGTTACCTGGGGCGGGCATACGCGCTTGCGGCGGATGGGAGTGCAAGCGCCAGTGTCGCGGGTCGCGCTTGCGGCACGCGGCGCCGTACGGGCAGGGCGCCTGGTCGCCGGTACCCCAGTCCGGGTCACGTGGGTGTCTCTGATAATGGTATTGCGGAAGCAATCTTTAGTTACCTGGGGCGGGCATACGCGCTTGCGGCGGATGGGAGTGCAAGCGCCAGTGTCGCGGGTCGCGCTTGCGGCACGCGGCGCCGTACGGGCAGGGCGCCTGGTCGCCGGTACCCCAGTCCGGGTCACGTGGGTGCGCGAATTGCGCTTTGTGGACTGGGTTACGTCTGTATGATACAAAGTTAAATGATTCTTTATTCAAATAGGCACACTTTTTAACCGACTTCAAAAAAGGAGGAGGTTCTCAATTCGGCTGATTTTTTTTTTGTTGTATGTATGTTACCCGATATCTCCGAGAATAGTGAAACGATTTTAAAATTTCTTTTTGTGATCGAACATGTATTACCCCGAGATGGTCCCGTTGGCACCAAATTGCGGTCTGATGATGGGATCTTGGAGAAATCGAGGGATCTCTTCAATTGTTATAGGTACATGTATGGCGCTTTTGGTAATTTTCATTCATTTACAAGAATTTGTATTCAGAAAGTAGGATTTGAGGAAACCAATGATGGAAACAAATCGGGAATCTTGTTCACACCACCCATTCGAATACGGGTCTTTTCTTCTTGCTTGGGGGGAACAAAGCTGAACTTTTCTGTTCAAGGACTTTCTATTGCCAGCCTAAAAATAACAATGAAATATGAACATTGTATTGTTTTTATTGTTTTGGACAATCTATTGGTAAGAGTTGATATAATAACACGTAGATTTAGTAGTACCTATTCAATGACGTAGTTTGGAAATTAAAACAATAGAAAATTTTGGAAAGGATCTATCCTATCGCGAAGTGTAGGGGATAAGACCATATTGTACAACATGAACCACAATATATACTTAGCCGTAGCCTAGTTGGTAGTGATCCTGCCTACGAAGCTGGAGGATCCGGGTTTAAATCCTGGCAAGGGTATTATTTGTGTATTTATTGGTTGTAGCTGTTTATGTACTTAAGTATCTATAGGTATTTATCTATTATATATCGTCGGCTGACAAGCAAAACTCACTATAAAAACTGTCACTACTCTTAGCAACCTCTTATGTCAGTACATATTGAATCAGAACTGAGATACGACCTCTATTCCAAGTAGGTATTTGTTACTTAGTGAGTTTTGGTTGTCAACCGACGATATATCGTCGCTTGGCCACATCACAAACCTTAATTGAGCTTACTGTGGGACTAGGTTGATTTGTGTAAAACATCCCAAGATATTTTCATCACACTTGCTGTTTAAGCGCGCCATTGCTTGCCCGCGTAGCGGGAGTAATAGAAAAGTGATATTCCCTAGGGAGTAATAGAAATGTCAGTACGTCATTTAATAATATTATGTCTTAAAACTTATTTTTTTGTCGACAAGTGTGATGAAAAACATTATATGCATCACGGTAAGTAAGCGGAATACTAACTCGAGTCATAAAAGCCCTCCGCCTAACGGCGTCGGGCTTCTAACACTCTCGTTAGTAATTCCGTACTTACCTCCCTTGATGCACAATGTACTATTATTAATTTGAATTGAAATGTATAATGAATATGTACCTGTAACAATCAGCTCCATACATGCAGCGCTCCCGCGGCGGCGCCGGCGCCGGGCTCGCGGCTTTCCCATCTGCTGCGTTACATGCGCCCTGCCACACATAAATGAAATTAAATGAAATTAATGTATATTCAGACACAAATCTTAGGACTAGATCCTGCGACCATCAATATAACATGGACGTCTAACGCCAGCTCAAAAATGCCCCCAAAAACAATTGTTCAATTGTGCCAAGATGGGCAGAACATAGCGCTTTTCTTAACACCGCGCACATGTCGACGCAACTCACGCAACATCTTTGACAAATGCTTATAGAATATAGCCAATCAAAACTTTGATGGACCAATCACAACTATTTTTAAATGGCGGTTTAAGTTTTTATAGGTTGACATTGAAATTCATTACCGTGACGCATTGAAGAGGGGGTGACACTTGTCAACTAAAATTCAGGACCGTGTTTGAAAGGCAATTTAATATGGCGTGCGGCTTCCATGTTTTATTTATTCGTAGACTAGATCACAACTTCCGCCAAAACAGAGTAGGTATGGTTTGTTGACAGGCGAGGCTCTTAGTAAGAGTTCAATCTGTTATTCTAATAAATTTGTCATTGCGCCTTCAAAAGTCGCCATGCGCCATTTAAGTTTCAATTTCAAAGCCTTTATTTCTGACATATTATCATCAGTACAATTTATAATATTCTTCTTCAAGTCTGACCCACAAGGGGCCGGTAACTCCCCTGAGGTCATCTGACCATCTCATTCGTGGTCTTCCGATTTTTCTTTTTGCGTTGTGTCATGGTACCCATTCTGTCATTCTATTTGTCCATTTCTCATTGCTTCGGATCATATGGCCTGTCCTCCTCCATTTCGCAGTATTAGACTTCCTCTCCACTTTAAGTTATGACTTTGAAATGAGTAACCCAGTAACAACACAAAGGGTATTCATTAAATTAAATATTAGTTATCAGACTTACAGCTTGATCAGGTTGTCCACTGCTGGGCCCTGCCACATCACTAGCGGCATCAGGTTCCTGCTTCACCAACAACTCCTCTTTAACATCAGCCGGCTCTGTCTTTATCCTCTTTACTCCGTCATTCTCTTCCGGACTGTGACTTCTTTTTGGAGATTTTAAATCTTTTGATTCCTGTTCTATCTCTGCTGTTTCAGGTTCTCTGGTTTCTGGTGAATCAGGCTGGGCTGTGGTGGGACTGGTGGGGATTGAACTTGTAGGCTCCTTTGTTTGGGAAGGTGAATGTTGTGGTTCATTTTGTTGGTCTGAAATTAATCAATAATAATATGTTGTTGGAGTGAAGTAATTTATTCAGTTTATTGTATTAAGGTGCATTTAAACCAAAAGAGCATTCGCTGTTCTATCCCCCGTTCTACAAAATCAACCAATCACGTTTTGTGTAACAGTCGAATTTCGTAGAGTGGGGGGTTAGAATAGCGAATGTTTGTCTTTTCTGAATGCACCTTGAGATTATACATCCCAATTTCAACTTTCCCTAAGTGAATTAATCTGTAAAATCAATACCATGTTGATATATTTGCATTTACCCTTTTACCACCAAGGTGATTTTGAGTAAAAAAATTATAACATTACACTGTATAAGTTTGAGAATATACAACACCTGTGAGTTTGTTAATGTTTTAAATATTGCTAATTGAAAAATAACCAACTAAAAAAAACTCAACTCACCAAGTAATGATGGTGATTCAGATCTTCCAGCATTTTCAACAGTTTCATTTAAATCAAAATTTAATACAGAATCATCATCTTCATTCTTTTCCTTGCTAACATTATCTCCATTCACTGTCTGATCTATCTGACTTTCCTGATTTGTTTTGTCTTCTCCAGGGTCTAATTCCTCTGTGTTTGACACATCTGTTGCCTGACTGTCCGTTTCTGTAGTACAGTGCAGCACCTCATACCAGTAGGAGCCTGGTAGGAGTCCAAACCTGTCACCATTGTCAAGTATTTCTTTGTCGGACTTTTTTAACACTTGCTTTTCTTCTGAGCCCTTTTTTGTGAAGAAACAGGGATTTTGATGTAACTGTAATTTCCAAAATATTAGAAACGTTTTTCATAAATTTTAGTGATATTTCTAACTATGACAGTTGTCTTCAGTAAACTTACCGCCTCTATCACTACGCTGCTCTGTGTTATGATTAGATGACCATGATTTCTTGATATTCTTTTATCTTCACACTGAAAAGGACAAAACACTATATGAAACATTTATGCCGTGTGAGTCATAATCACGGAAACTTGTTCACGCAAGTGCTGTGAGATTGTAATCCGTTTTAGTGGCATGTTAATGATATATTCATAAGTAAATCATGTGAAAAGAATGTAAATATAACGAGCTTTGACTACTTAACTAAGTAATGGACTTACATCAAGAAATTTGCCTCTGCCTATTAAATGTGTTCCTAGCGGGAGCTGAATCTTATTTGGCTCTTCAGCGTCAATGCGCACTAACTTGAACACCATTGTTTCTTATAAAACCAATATCACATTACTTCATGAATCCAAGGACGGTTAGACCTTGAGATTAATAAAACCGTAGGAAAACATAGTCCATTATATTACGGCAACGTATGTATGGGAAAAGTTCACATTCGGATACCAGCACCAAATTTTAGTATGTTGTTAAATATGTCATTCTGTATCCAAAACTGTCGGGAGACACTCTCTCAAAGGTCAAGGTCACTAGTAATGACGTCCTCAAAATGGCTGCTGCCTAATTTTGAAAAGCGCTTATTTGTTCCTCAACCGCCCAACATACACCATTGTGTGTAGTATCAATTGAAAGGTTATTAAATATGCTCTAACTTTGTCTTTTTGTAATATAGCGTATATCTAAAAATAAAAAAAATATCGTGGAAAGAATAAAATTTTTTTTTTACTCTTTTCGTACAATGTACATTTCATCAGGAAACAAGCGGTATTAGAAAAAAATATTGTACTACATAAATGTAGCTAAACTATTATCCTAAAATAAACAGTTTAAATCATCGAAATCAGTTGAAAATAAACAAAGTTATGTCATTTTCTATATTCCGCGGCAAACGCCATACACCCGCCATCCGCCCGCCCGCCAGTTCGAAAATGCTAATTGCACCCAAACTATGCAATTGATTTACACTGATAAGATATGAACTAAAAGCCAATTAATTATACAAATACTAGTTGTTTTAAAAATACTGTTGTTATTAAAATAAAATACATAATTTAAGAAAAAAACTAATTAAAAGACACAGGTACTTAGAGTAAGGTAGGAAAAAGGTAACAAATTGATATATAATATGATAACTTCTAACTATCAATGAAAGAATATTAAGTATTATATATATTTCAAGGATTTATTCTGAACAGTAAATTCTGGAGTAAGTTCCTTCACATACACAAAGAAGAGTGCAATTTAAAACGTTTTTTACGCATACGCCAACATGGACAAGGCAAGTTCTTTCTTCTTTTTTCCAGCTCCAATCGCAGGGATCAATTTTCTTGTGGATAAGGCAAGGCACTTCGTCCATATCTTCGTTTGTTTGTAGCATGGTTCGCTTTAGATGTTGAGTCAGTTTCAGTGCATCTTTTGTTGGTGTGATGCTTTCAATACTCAATACTCAATCATTTATTGCTTCCACACAGTTTACAAGGTATTATGTGAACATAAAGTGTTTACCGCTATTAGTTAGCTTTATTTTTAATGAAAACATTCCGTCTTGCTATAATTAATTGTTATATCATTTGTAGTCTCTCTGGACATTCGTCATCCAAGTGGTGGACGGTCTTCCTCTTTCCCTCTTTCCAGTAGCCATGGACAGATAGTTTATCACGACATGACTGTCCGGTCGGCGAAGGACGTGACCTTACCATCTTAGCTTATTTTTACAATCTTGAAACTAACCCTTACATTACATAAGTGGCGAACGCAGTCCTTGAGCGTGTCTCCGCCTATCTATCGTAGCATATGATGTATGTGATAGAGTATTGAGTAAACTGAAAGAAATAGAAGCGGAGAGAGAGTGGAAAGAGGGAACCACTTCCAGGCAAGCTAAAATGACGTGAGGAGAACCCGATACTTTACGAAGTTGGAAAAAATTTACTTGACGATGTTGATCAGAATTATTTCGAGAAACAACACCCTCAACAGGTATCTTAAGGTGATGGGAAGAAGTAATTAAGCAGCCTGTCCACATTACGGGAGAGACGAAACTAGTCAGCATGTTCTGGTAGAATGCATTTTGTAGATACGCAGCGGCATTATGTGTTTGGCAGGTATCCCTGCAACTTATCGGTGTTCTTTCTCCTCACTCATGGACGTGTCAACGTCCATGAGTTCTTCCCTGGGGTCTACGGTTCTGCAAAAATACAAGGAGGCTAGAAGAAAATAATGTGGTAACGCAGCCCTGACATTAACCTACAGCTCCAGCAACGGGAAAAGGATGAATGAGCACACCAGATACTCGACAGCCCACTCGATTCCGGCCGAAACATAACATAACATGCGATGAAAAGCAATCAGAGACATATCAGCAATGAACGGATCGCATAAGAAAATTAATCAAACTTACAGGCAAAGTCTCTTCAAACAAGCTAACGATCTTATCATCGTGTATCGAGAGCATGTCAATCCTTTCCAGGGCAAGCAACTCTAAACATCAAAGTTTCCGTCCCTCTAAAAAACCCTCGCCCTCATGTATGGTAGTTATTTGTTTCAGCGGCGGCTGTGTGTAAAATAATATTCTGGCATAGGCTGGTTCGCGTGAAGACGAGAGCATAGTCACGGAGGAAGAAGTGAGGACTTTACCTTTATATATGTACAGATTACAGTTGTCATTCCAACGGAATATTCATTATTAGTTGAAACAATTCTGCTGTTACGAACTGATGTAAGCTGCTTGCCCTGGAAAACGATTTCCGTGCTCAGTATCGTGCTTTATATTGTTAGCTTGTGTGAACAAACTTTGCCTGTAGGTAAGTTTGATTATTTTTTTATGCGATCCGTCCATTGCTGAAATATCTGGGATTGCTTCTAATCGCATACTTCCTTTGCTACGATGGGCAGGAGGAGTCGCGCTCACGGCCAGAGTTCACAACAAGCATGTAAAGAGGAGTTTCAAGGTTGTAAAAATAAGCTAAGATGGTAAGGTCACGTCCTTCGCCGACCGGACAGTCATGTCGTGATAAACTATCTGTCCATGGCTACTGGAAAGAGAAAGGCCGTCCACCACTTGGATGACGAATGTCCAGAGATACTACAAATTATATAACAATTAATTATAGCCAGATGGAATGATTTAATATGAATATAAAGCTATCGAAAGCATCTCACCTTAATTTATGATCTCACCAACTAAAGATGCACTGAAACTGAATCAACATCTGAAGCGGACCATTCTACAAACAAACGAAGATATGGACGAAGTGCCTTGCCTTATCCACAAGAAAATTGACCCCTGCTATTGGAGCTGGAAAAAAGAAGAGAAAGTATTTGTCTATATTCCAGTTCCATTGTGGAAAACGATTCCTGATGCAAGTGCTAGTTGCAAAGAACTTGTGCCTTGTCCAGGTCCACGTTGGCGTATGCGTAAAAAACGTTTTAAATTACACTCTTCTTTGTGTATGTGAAGGAACTTGCTCCAGAATTTACTGTTCAGAATAAAACCTTGAAATATATTATACATAATATTCTTTTATTGATGTTAGAAGTTATTATTATTCATTTGATACCTTTTTCCTACCTTACTTTTTTTTAATTTGTTTTTTTTCTTAAATTATGTATTTTATTTTAATAACAACAGTATTTTTAAAACAACTAGTATTTGTATAATTAATTGGCTTTTAGTTCATATCTTATCAGTATAAATCATTTGCATAGTTTGGGTGCAATTTACATTTTCGAACTGGCGGGCGGGCGGATGGCGGGTGTATGGCGTATGCCGCGGAATATAGAAAATGACATAACTTTGTTTATTTTCAACCGATTTCGATAATTTAAACTGTACATTTTAGGATAATAGTTTAGCTACATTTTTGTAGTACAACTTTTTTTTCTAATACCGCCTGTTTCCTGATGAAATGTACATTGTACGAAAAGAGTAAAAAAAAAAATTTATTCTTTCAACGATATTTTTTTTATTTCTAGATGTACGTTATAACATGAAAAGACAAAGTTAGAGCATATTTAATGACCTTTCGATTGATACTACACACAATGGTATACGTTGGGCGGTTGAGGAACAAATAAGCGCTTTTTGAAATTAGGCACTAGGCATTTTGATGACGTCATTTCTGGTGACCTTGACCTTTGAGAGAGTGTCTCCCGGCAGTTTTGGATACAGAATGACATATTTAACAACATACTAAAATTTGGTGCTGGTATCCGGATGTGAACTTTTTTTCCGTAATATAATGGACTAACAATCCTTTTTTTTAACGAACTATTACTACTCTAGGTGACATCTGTCAAAAAACGTTTGGTTTATTTTATTTACCACTGAAAATGCTAGGAGATAAGATATGTTTCATTCGAATGATGGGATTCTATTAGTTGAATATTATAAAATAAAAAAGCAGTATTAAAAAAATATGTACGCAGATCAATCAAAATTTCATTTTATCGAAAATAATGAAGGAACTTGCTACAAACCCTAGATATTTACTAAATAAAATTACTAGATATTGCAAGACAACATTTGATAACAAGACGCAGAATTTAACTGTCAAAAGTGTCAAATCGTAGAGTACATACCGTAGTACAGTCGATGTAAAATAAATATTTATTTTGACTATTTTTGGGGATTGTGGTCAACAAAATGATGAAGAGTGGTGGCCTGGGCTCCCACCGGCCGTTATCAGGGCAGCTATACAAGTACACGAACGTGGTGAAAGGCTGGCAGCAGCGCTGGTTCGCTGTGGATCCCGAGACTGGTGTTCTGTCCTACTACTTATTCGACGGGCCTGGAGACACGGTTCAGCCTGGACAGCCTGCTAGGGGAGAGGTAAAACCGTCTTATTTGGTACAAACAAGAATAACACTACTTCCGCAGGTTTTACTGAAGTTATTATGTCTTTTATTGTTACTGTATGGCTCAATTTATACTTGTAAGTTATTGCTGCTAGTTTTGAGACGCGACTTGGGGTAAAAGTGGGTTAATTGCAGCAATAACTTCCATATGTAAATCAAGTTATACTAATCTAGACTGACTATCCACAGGCACATTTAGCAGCAGCTGTAGTGTGTCCGAGTGATGAGGACTCGCGCACGTTTACGCTGAACTGCGCCTCAGGAGACATGCTCAAGCTGCGTGCCACTGACGCGCGAGCCAGACAAGAGTGGGTGGATGGGCTGCGAGCTATTGCTGAGATACACACCAAGGTATGTCAGGCAATACATTGTTTTCATCTTTGAGTTCTGCTCAACATGGCAATCTGTCATGGACATTCAGCTGTTCTTTTGTTTAACAACTGTCTGTATGTATGTTGTGACATTATCGCCGTGAGAGGATGTCCACTTGCAGCTTTGGACATGCTTTTAAAACAATAAAGATAGACAGAATTTTTTGTTAATGTTTACTGAAACATAATTACTTAAAATAATGTACTATTCTCCCAGACTTGGCTGCCCTATGCCATGAAGTATATACTGACTACTTTTGTCTGCATCATTCATCATAATTGATGACATAATTATTATTATAAATTGCTGCATAGTGTTGATAGACCACTAGATGAATTATCAAGTTCTTCACACATGCCGTGACAATAGTATATAAAAACAGATTTTTTATTTAAAGCACAGATTCTCATATTTTTCGTAATTTGTCCAAAAAGTTCAATTCTAATGAGTGATACTCACTCTCATGTATGGGAGCCATAAAATAAGTCTCTCCTTCAAATGGGCGTTGTTTATCAGAGCGCAGGTATCATCATAATGTAGTCCCTTATTTAGCTCAAATTTGACCAGGACCAGGATCATCATGTTTACAAAGGACCATGGGAACTTAGTATGGAGCTTGGACCCAGAGCCAACACAACTGAGAGAATTAAAAAGGTCTACAAATATACTTCATTTTGTTCTATATGTATTGCGTAACCCAGATATACAATATGTTGCCTACTCAATGTTAAATACCTTAGCCACAGATCCCTCATAGTTCCTATTTACTCTGAATTAAAATATTTATATCTCAGTTCTGCAATGGAATTCTACTTTGTACCCATATAATTAAATGAAATTGATTTAAAGACCTACTTAATAGTCCAACTCTCATGTCTGTTGGTTCTGGGTCCATTATGATGTATCATCCTTTGTAATACAGTTCCTTGCCACTGAGTTTCTTTTGCCAGATTCTTCTCAAGCCAGTGGTTTAGGGGTAGAACTGGAAGTAGTTTTTTTTTCATTCTCTATTTAGTTAACGATTCAAAAGCGGTCGTTGCTGGGCCTAGTTGAATAAAGAATACCAGAAACTGTTGTTAGTGCACCATCAGTGAATACTTTCAAAAATAGACTAGACACTTATTTTAAGCCTTTAAATCATCATCATCATCATCAGCCTATGATAGTCCACTGCTGGACGTAGGCCTTTCCCATGGACTGCGTATAAACGCATTAGGAGGTAAATGCCGATAATCACCACGCTGGGCAAGAGGATTGGCGATCGCAGTAATGTGTCCACTATGATGACGCTGCTGCTCATCATCAATCTTTTATCAAATAGTGGTCAGTGACACTTCAATCTCTTAGTCGACTCTTATGACACCCGCAGGAGGAGTTGGGGTGGTGACAAATGTATTCTTACTGCCGTCACCACACGGCGAGACTTTAAATAGTGCAATTTAAACAAGTGCAGTGATATACACGCATCAGCTCTATGAGCTGCTAGTGTATTAATTAATTAATAATTAATACTTTGACTGTCAGTAAACCCTGTTGTTGCAGGCGATGGGAGCCAACCCGCCGCTGCAGCCACGCGAGCAGCTCGCGGTGCACGGCGCCATGGCGTCCGCGCGGCATCAGCTGCAGCAAACTGAGTTAAGGTATTAACATTACCCCTTCTTTCCACACTGGGTACACTCTGTTTGAACTTAGAAAACACTTCGGATTACCGTTGAAAATGTCGGAAAAAACAAAATGTTTTTTTCGGGAATGTATGAAAACTTCGTTTTTTTTCGGGTTTTTACAGAAACAATCAATGTCACTGTCACGCCTTGTCATCTGTTTCAATTGACTTTTCCTCAGTGACATCGCGTTCTCCTGGTATAAGTAAAAATTTGACCTAATTTACATTGGTTTAGAGTTTAAAATTTCATTGTTTTTTTCGAAAAAATCAGGACAAAACGAGCTGTTTGGAAAGAAACGGGATTTAATCCGGGAATTTTCAACGCTACTTCGGATCCAAGAAAGAGACGGAAAGCTCGGGCTACAACGGCGACACACGATAAAGCAAGACAGCAGTATTACCTTCGTGTTCCGAAGGTTGTTCTAAGTTCAAACGGAGTGTATACAGTGTGGTCAGCGTGGCCAAAAACAAGTGAATTCCTGCTGCCTGTGACATTCCGCGACTCAAAATAGGCAACCTTCATTTTTTTTAATTAGTCATGGTTTAGGGCTAGTGGTACCTAGTAACAAAATACTAAGGTCCAGACACTGCCTTATGATACGATAGTATTTTATACTTAAAACAGCACTTAGCCATACATAAGTCCAGTGCGAGTGGGGGGCAAGTGCCCCCATTGCCCCCCCCCCTGGATCCGCGCCTGGGTCCAGAGGACCAAGTCCACCCGATGGTGTGACCAAATAACAGCGCAAATGGACACTACACTGAGCAATGCTTTCCACAAAGCAACTGATAGGGAGAAGTGGAGAGCTGCATGAAAGGCAATTAGAAAGCGGAGTCACGATTCTCACCACTCAGAAGAGAAGAAGTACCCAGTAAATATGTAGTGCTTAATAGCTGGCTTCTATTTTACGTAGAATTTCATAAAAATATCGAGCGTTCTGAACCTTGTATACAAAATAAGTGCATACCCTTGGGGCTTTTTAGAAGTTTCAGAAGGTTCAATTAAAATTTGGTATCACATATAAAAGTAGATATTAGGTGTTAACTTCTGAAACTTCAAATATAGTAGAATTTTTAAGTATTTAAGGTTTGAGTCCTAAAATCTCGAAATTTTATCCACAACTCTAATTTAACCAGTGTTCATTTTATATTTCCAGTGACGCGTCCCTTGCGCGATGTATCGAATCATCAGATTCACCCTTCCCTCACACAGATCCAGATCTATTACTATTGAAGGTAAGGGGTTTTTATATGCAAGTCAGATCATACTCTTTATGTTATAAAAAACTTTGTCTATCTTATTAGTCTCATAATCATAATACTCATAATACAATTTAAATAAGAATTTTGATTATTGAATCAGAATTGTTATTTAAATTCTATTCATCATATCAGCCGAAAGATGTCCACTCCTTCCTTCCAATCCTTAAATGCAGAATTTAATGTCTATAAAAACAAAGGAAAGTCTCCCTTACACAAAATGTGCTATTTACAATATTTAAGGTAGTTGCCCATCCATGTGGCATTCGTTTTTTCCACCCTGTATAGCACTGTTTTGCTCACACACCGCCACGTCTTACCACATCTCGGAGTGGCGATAAAATGTATGTAACAAACGCGTTGGTTCTCGCACATTATTATATTACATCTTTTTTTCGTTTAATGGTCTTCTGCGATACCGGCTGTGCCGAGTGCAGAGACCGATATCATGTAAATAATATGGAAAAAAATGTCTTATGTCTTATTTATTATACTGTGTCTACAGGCCACATCAGCAGCCAGCATGCAGTGCCTGCTACAGTGTCTAGGACTCCTACATCGCCAGCAACAATACGCCACAACCAGCCGGGAGAGCAACGACCACTAGACTGATTATTAATGGAAAATTAACGTATTCCTCACTTATGCGCGAACACGAGTAAGGACTCTGCGTGGGCATTCGGCGAAATTCATATTACACTTGTGTTCGCGGCTTCGCGCCGCGATTCGTGCAAGAGTGAGGAGGGTCCTTAACTATGGAATAAACTGTCGCCCACGGTGTTGCCGGACCGATGTGATTTTCCATTTTGAAGAGTGCACTCATATCTGAAAGACTTTTCTAATAATATACTCTGGTTAACTTCTTGTCAGAAAAAAAAGGTGGCAAATCAAAAAAGGTAGATGTGAAATGTTGGTAGCCCATAGAAAATTTTAATTTGTCGACTTTTCTACTGCCAAGCTGGTTGGCTAGCTTGAGTATAAGCTGGCCTGTCTGTAGCGATTTGTTGGATTAGTTATCCAGTATCGCGAGTTCTAGTCTCGCCAGTTTTGTAAAACAAGGGCTTCTTGTTGACTAATTTTTTGAACCCTCGTGTACTTAGTCAATACACGCGACTTGATAATGAAAATCTAGGCTCTCCGAAACATGTCACACATAGTGACTAAGCACACGTGAGTTAAATTAAACCGCTTAATTACATTTATAATATTTTGAAAATTAACGCTTGAATTTTCGTTTAACTTTAGAACCTCGTCCTATTTTAATGTACCTATAATTTTATGTTCTAATATATATTATTCTAATTTCGCAATTGTTAAATTCTACTTGAATATTTGGCAGTGACATAGTATTAAAGTTTGTTAGAAATATTATAGCTGACTGTATAATATTATGAAATTGAAATGTATCATAATATTCATAATTATGTAGGTACTTATTCCAAAATCTATTATTAGATGGACATTATTCTATCACATTCCTTTAGTTGGTAGATAGAAACGTAAAAAATAAATTTATTATATTATAACATATTAAAAATGTTATTCTCCCATAAAATATTTCTCGTTTCTTTTTTGATAGTTTCTTAAGTTTTTTTTTGTTTGGTTATTTGGTGTTTCTAAAACAGCGTAGTTTCCTTCGTAGGGTGGCCCATTCAAATCGGTCAGTATGGGAAAGTCTGAAACTATAAGACATACGAAGATTTGTTCTTAGGTACCATGCCACCGATTTTGATAAAAAGAAAAACTGCATTCATACATTTGAAAAAAAAACTATACCCAGCCAGGGAATCAAACCCGGTTGTTTTCTAAACTTACACTATTTCTATTCAGATATCGTTTGTGCAGGTCTTAAGCAGTAAATGTCTCTAAGAAACATTTTTCTTATTTATTAACGCAGTTTTCCTTATTATTAAAATCGATGACATGGTTCCTGAGAACAGATCTTCGTATGTCTTATAGTTTCCGACTTTCCCATACTGACCGATTTGAATGGGCCACCCTGTATAAGTCAGGGTCCACAGAGCAATATAGACCTGTATGCACTTGCGGTTAAGTTCAAATTCCACATCCTATATTCATGGTAACAGCTTTTGTATTTGACGTGACGCCGAAAAGGTTATATGTTTTAACGTAGGTAATTATAGAATTATGTAATTAATTTTATTATTTTACTAAAAACCTTTGTCTTGAATACCAAAGAGTTTAATTTCTGCATCAACCTCATTAATTGGTATACAATTTCATAAACTTCATTTGTTATTTAAAACGTTACAAATCAAGACTCATGCAATGTCAATTTTACAATAATATTTTACATATTTTTCAAATAATAATACCGATTTTCATATAATAACAAGTCTTCTAATCTCTTATTTAAAATTTACCTAACATGTGTGACCAAGAATTTAGAACTTTGCGGTTTGATCCCAGATTTCCGAATCAGAACCAGACAACGTAAGTGAATCAGTAAAGTTTACCTTTGTTGATGTTCAGACCTTGTTTATACTAGCATGTAAGAACTAAGAACAGTAAAGGAAATTTATGGACGTTCAATTTCGAACTTTGTTAATGAATGTGACATAAACATCACCACTCAATCAGATACTAACAGCAACAATTAACTGTACATCGGTGGAACTTACAAATGGCATTAGGTCTACCGATGCATTGCTAGCAGTGTGGGCGATGGTGTATGCCCACCTTTCTGTATGATGTCGCTGATGGTTTAAAAACTTAAAAAAGTCAGACCTAGAACAAGAGAAAATAACCACTGAAGTATAGGTTCGGAGCTATACCTAGATACTAGGGAAAGTAGGGAACGAGAGGTGAATATCATATACTAAAGAATGAAATAGTAATACTATATAGCTATAGCTCCCGTCCCTATAACTTACGTAAGAACCCATATGTGTAGGTAATCTCGGCCTTAAGTATAAACAAGGGATATTATGTTTTAGTGCATGCTACATGAACTATTGCGACTATTACCGCTGCAGACGGCTACTGGGCAACGTGGACGACTGCAAGATCTTCAAGCGCTACTTCCAGACCATCTGCCCCAACTTCTGGATCGATCACTTTGACGAGTTACGGGAGAAGGGCGCGTTCCCTGGACGCATATAAGCCGACGTGTACACGTTCGTAACGTGTATTAAAGTCGTTAAATTAAAATTTTGTAACTAACCAATCGATGAAAGTAAATTCTAAACTATTTCTTAGTATCTGGTTGAAATACATGCTTGCTAAATGGCATGACAATTTCTTATGCAAGTCCTAATTCTTAGTACCTACCTACAGGGCGATGAGAATATGGTTTTACGGACAATCGAATACGTTTCAGTGTTAGGAACAAGTTACGAAATTATCTGTAAGACAGGTTTAGTATGACCGGCATATATTATATTATCTAAACTACATTTTCTTAATAATCGCTATCATGCCGATACCTGCCTAATTTTTTGTCAGTTTACTAAGTCCGCTGTAGTTGTTGCTATTAGCTATTGCATTAAAATAGGAAAGCCAAATAATAGCACATTATTATTAATTACATACACAAACGTTCTGAGAACTATTTCAAAATGAAATGCATATCACATATTTTAAAATTACCGCCTTCCTTAAAGCGACAATGTGGTTCCCGTTGCTAGTTTTTTTTTTTTTTTTCTTTTTCCGGCCTTCGCACGGTTTGTGCATTTGGCCCGAGTTGCGAAAACGGGGAAACGGGATAGATTTACGGAAAAGGTACAAACGGAATTTGGAAAAGGATATTAAAAGATCAGTGGGTAATGGGATAAATGGATGAAAGTAGGAGTTATGAAAAAATACATATGCTTAAATTTTGATGTTATTCAATGTAATGAAATCTGAAAGAATTTTGTATATATCAGGATCGAGTGAATATAGTAAGATAGGGATGGAAAGCGGGAATGGGATATCAAGGGAAGCGAGTTTTTCAAGAAAAGATGAACGATCATTTAGAGGGCAAGCTAAAAAAATATGGTTTAAGTCGCCTTCAGAGTACCCGCATTGGCAAGATGGGCTATTAATAATTTTTAATTTGGCGAGGTGCATCGGAGAGCAAACATGACCCAAGCGCATACGTGATAAAATTGATGTAACTTTTTTACCGAGTCTGAGTTTAGAAAACCAAGGTTTCACTGGAATAGAAAGTTGTATAGAGCGGTAGTGACGACCTTTTGAGCTATTTGATGTCCATACGTCATTCCAAGCATCCCTAAGGTAAATTCTGGGTAAAATGGCCAAGTCATGGGAATAATTTTTGTATGGGAAGCGATCTCCGGAAGCTATAGCGTCGTTAGCAAGTCCATCAGCTCTCTCGTTACCAGATATACCGCAATGAGCTGGAACCCATGCGAAGGCTACTGAAAGGTTTTTCGATGAGCATAATAGTAGCGATTTTCTAATTTCTATTATTATAGGGAACTGATTACGTGTGCCGAGCGGATAACGGTTTAAGGACTGAAGAGCACTTAATGAGTCCGAAAAAATAACAGTTTTATTTAATTTAAATAGCAAAACATATTCAACAGCTTTTAAAAGTCCGAAACATTCCCCTGTGAATACTGAGGATTCGGGGGGGGAGTTTTATCTTTTGATGAATATTGTATTGTGAGTGGTATAGACCTACTCCAACACATCCATTAGTTGAGTGCTTTGAAGCATCTGTAAATATTCGGTGCCATTGGGGCCACTTAGTATCAACAACGTAATTAAAAGTTAATTTTTGATGGTGGTCAGATGTATTAATACCCATGTTTAGGTGTATATCAGGGTGTAGGGTAAGGCAGTCATAACTTGAGTTAAACAAAGGAGCAACTTTGGTTTGGTAAGTAGGTGCTTCAATCGCTTCAAATTTCTTTATACTTTTGACAAGACAAGGCTTTTCTTTGTTTCGCCAATAATTACATGTTGAAGTGAGATTGGAAAGATCCGATAGTTTATTTAATAGAGGATGATTAGAAAATTGGACAGAACGAAATAAGAATTTATCTGCTAAAAATTGACGTCTTAAATTCAGAGGTGGTTCCACACATTCAACTTGCATGCAATTTATTGGGGACGATTTCATGGCTCCTAAAATTATTCTTAATGCCTTATATTGAATGCTGTCTATTTTTTTAAAAGCAAAGACACTACCCGGTTCTAGTAAAAATGTACCGTAGTCAAGAACACTTTTGATTAAGGCATTATAAATTAATTTTAAAGAAAGGGGGTGAGCACCCCACCATACACCTGCTAGACATCTCAAAATATTTAAATTACGCTCACATTTAGCAATAATAGTTTCACAATGTGGCAGACCAGTAAGCTTCGAGTCTAATGTGACTCCAAGGAATTTAACCGAGTTGGCAGAAGGGATAGAAGCATTACTATACTTGATGTCAATTGGGGGAGGTCTGCGCATTCTAGAAAATAAAACAGCCTTACTTTTTGATACGGATAACTCTAAACCATTACGGTCTAGCCAGGATTCTAACAAACAGAGTGTAGAAGTTAATGAACGGCAATTAGATTCATTCGATGGACCGGACTTATATATTAGTAAATCGTCTGCGTATTGTAATACATCGGCTGATCCACTCAAGCTAAGTTCTAAGTCATGTGTATAAATATTGTATAATAACGGGCTAAGAACCGACCCCTGAGGTAAACCTCTCCATACAGTTCTGAGGAATGAAACATTATCAATCGAAAGTTTTATATGTCTCTCATTAAGAATATTAATTATAAAATTTGTTAGAACAATGGGTATATTCAGATCGATAAGTTTTTCTTTAAGGACAGATATTAAAACATTATCATAAGCTGAGCTGATATCTAAGAAAGCTGCGACTACAGAATGATTATTAGAAAAAGCAATTCTGATGTCCGTAGTAAAGATACTAAGACTGTCTAAAGTGCTCTTGCTTTTCCTAAAGCCAAACTGAGAGTTTGCTAGGAGATTACGACTTTCAACAAACCATTCGAGGCGATTTTTCACTAAATGTTCCGCAACCTTGATCAACACCGATGAGAGAATAATAGGGCGGTATGAGGACGGCTCGCTGGGTGGTTTGTTTGACTTAAGTATAGGAATAACCGTTTGAGTTTTCCATGCCAAAGGTATGCATCCCGAAAACATAATCGCGTTGATAACATTTAAATAAATCAGAAGGACTTTATCGTTAAGATTTTTGATAAACGAGTAAGGTATTGAATCTTCACCAGGAGTTGTGTCTTTTAAGCGTCCCAAAATTCCCTTAAGTTCAAGCAGGGAAAAGGGAGCATTAAGTCCAGAAAGATTATCGGAAATGCAAAGAGGAATGTTAGATGTTACAGGATTATGGGGGGAGGCAGATGGGGGAGCGAGTCGATCCATAAACCGGTCTGCTAATGAAACAGACATTTTCGGGGAGGGGCTATTATATACAGATCTAAATCTACGTATGTTACGCCAGACCTCAGACGGACTGACGTTTGGATTAATATTTGTGCAAAAAGATCGCCACCCTTCAAATTTCTTTTTCTTAAATAATTTCTTACATTCACGTACGGACTGTAAATAATGTTCGAAATTTTCGACAGTCATTTCTGCGCAATATTTCTTTTCTGCACCTTTCCTTGATTTAATCGCTACTGTACAATCATGGTCCCACCAAGGAGGGGATGGAATGTGTCGTTTTTTGGCAGAGTTTTTGTTTATAGTCTCGTCAGCAGCCTCTACGAGTATTTTAGAAAAGGAGTCAGCAGAAATTTGATCATTTTCCACATGACAAGCTAAAAATTTGTTTTCTACTGCTTGGCAATAAAGATCCCAGTCTGCATTATTTACGTTATATTTAACACGAGGTGGTTGAGGCTCAGTAGCAGACTTGGAAAAGGGTAATGTTATTAAAATAGGAAAATGATCACTCCCGTAAGAGGACAGAAGGGGTTCCCAATATAGAATAGAAGCCAAATCTGTAGAACATAAAGATAAGTCTGGCGCACTGATTCCTTGGGCCGGATCAGTATGTCTGGTTGGCAAACCAGTGTTTAATAGTTATTTATTATACAAGGGGGCAAAGTTGTTGTTTAACTGTCGTGCCAATATTGAGACCTGAGCTAGCGAAAGATTCCAAAATTGAGCCACGCGCGTAGCGAGTGGTTCAAAAACTGGAATCTTGAGCATTGCGAAGGTCTCAAGGCACGAGAGTTGAACAAACTTTGCCGCCAAGTGTAATACAACTTTTTTCCCCTCACTATCGCGAGGAAATATGATTACAAATCTCATCCAAATGTAAATTAACTTAAAGAAACTATTTAAAACTCAATGTCGAAACGTATCGTAGAATAGAGTTACTTATGGAGCTTAAATATTGCCAATGGCTTACAAAGTCACATGAGAAACGACCAATTTAACATGTGAGCTCCGATTGCGCATGTTTACTACGGTCATACAGATCCACTTATACTAGGCAGTAGGGGGCTGTAGGAATTAGAGAAATGTCAAATTACTTTATTCACAAGTGTGTAAAAAGCGTTTTTACCCGCTCGCATTAAAGGATAAACGAGCGCTTTACGAGCTAGTGAGGGGAAAAATACATATATTATGTGTATCAATTAAATCTAGCAATTGCTCCCCAAACCAATTTGAATTAGAGCTACCCCAAGATTGATGTTGGCAATTAAAATCTCCTAATACTAAGAATGGCTTTGGTAGAGCAGAAAATAAACGATTTAATTGAGCAAAAATATTTACATTTGGGCGAGAAAAATAAATGGAAACTATACAAATATTATTTACAAGTGCAGCAATGACAGATATGTCATCGCTAAAAACAGGAAGGGGAAAAGAAGAAAATGGTATGGTATCCCTGACTACTATGGCCACACCGCCATAGCCGTCAGATCTGTCATGTCGGACAATGACATAACCTGGAATCCGTAACACGGACTCCGGCTTAAGCCATGTCTCCGACAGGACAACAATAAGGGGTTCATACTTATTAAGCAAGTGGAGCAAGTCACTTTTATTGGATATTGCGCTTCGGCAATTCCACTGAATTATTACTTCGTGGCTGAGAGCCATTATTGGTGTTAAAGTCCTTAAGAGTGTCAATAAGAGATGGGCGACGTTGTACGGTTGAAGAATTGGAGGAAGACATGTTATTTTTGTTATTAAGTTCCGTTAGAAGAGTAATTATATCGGAGATAGTGTATACGGGTTCATCTGATTTGCAAGAATGAGACAATGCTACACCATTGGCGGGTGCCGGTGCATCATAATCCCTTATGAGATTGTTGTGTTCTGATTTATTATATCCTCTAATTACCTTTGGAGCTACGGAAGGTTTCATGAATATAGTTTTTTTATATGATCTAATAGCTGTAGATGGATGATTAGATGATGATGATGGGGAAGGCGGCGCCAGAAATGCCCGAGGAGAACTTGACTGAGGAGTAGTTCTAGCTATGTCAGCAAACGACTTTGATACTGGTTCATATACTTTATTTGCTTCAGCATAAGAGACACAGTTTTGTGCCATATATGATTTAATTTTAGTTTGTCTTTCGAATTCAGGGCATATTTTATTAGTTGCGAAATGGTTGCCAGAACATAAACAACAATGAACAGAATCCTCTTCTACAGAGCAAGTATCTCCAACATGGCCTTCACCACATTTGTAACAACGGGGACGAGAGTTGCATTTAAGTTTGGTATGTCCAAAACGACAGCATTTGTAGCACTGAATTGTTGGGTAGGAGTATAGGTCTACAGTTATGGCATTGTAGCACATAAAAATGCGTTTGGGTAACACCTGTCCATCAAAAGTTAGCACCACTGTTTGCGATGGCTTCCACTCGGGAGGCGAGCTGAAGTGAACCTTGTAATTTAGTCTTCGTACTTTTAAAATTTTACCGCAACCAATTGGCACCGAAATATTCTCCATAATTTCTTCCGGAGTCCACTCAGTAGGAATACCACGCACAAGACCCATTCGAGTGACACTAAATGAGGGAATAAATGCTTTATAATTATTAGTCGTCAAGTACTGGCTACTGATAAAGTCATTAGCATCTTTATAATTTGTAAAGGCCATTGAGATTCTGTTCCTACCTATGCGTTTCATGCTACCATTGACTATATTCTTAAAACCATTTTTTTTGGCAAAGTAACCGAATTGCACTGGGTGAAGGGTTGGATGGTCGGACTCTGAAGATGCTATTTTTTGGATGTGTACTGTAAATGGTTGGATATCATAAGACTCATAGAGGGTTCTGCTTGATGGCTGGGATGGGTTCATAATATGTGATTCTTGTGTTACTGGAACTTGTGGACTTTGAGTGGTTTGTGGGGCAGCTACATTAATATTTATGGGACTTTGAGTTAAAGTTAAGGTACTTTGTGGAATGGCTGGAAGAACTGGTTGTATGAAAATGTTATCCTTTATTTTATGAAATTCAGACTCGGTAGAATCTATGGTCTCATTACAATTACAATCCGTTGGCTTTTGTTGTCGCGAAGGGTCATGTTTCCTACGGCGCTTATTACAGTGTTTGCAAATTTTTTGTCGCAAAGCTCGCATCCTTTTGCGTTCAGCACGCTCTCCATCCCGCATAGAACTATCCGTATCCAT
Organism: Thaumatotibia leucotreta; assembly: GCA_025490895.1. NCBI lineage: Eukaryota > Metazoa > Arthropoda > Insecta > Lepidoptera > Tortricidae > Thaumatotibia > Thaumatotibia leucotreta. The sequence goes on from JALPQI010001717.1 coordinate 123,438, forward strand.
GCTGGATTCTTCAGGTAACTTAGAAAAACTGTTATCAACAATTACATTAAAACCGACATCAGGCGGGCCCCCGCCTGGGTCGTCGGGAGGGTCCATGGATGAAAAAAGTATGAAACTTACCAGCTATCGATGATTATATACACTTAAATTAATAAATAGAAATAAGTAATGAAATATTATACAAGCTATTATACAAATCTGATCTTTTAAACTAGTTAAAATAAATTTTCAAAATTCAAAGCCAAATAAAACACCCGCCTAGACCGACGTTTCCCGCGCTTTTTCCGTTGCTAGTTTGCAAAACCTTCGAGAGAAATTCCGGTTATTATTAAAGCGTTAATAGACGTTCGAATATGGTCCACTCCGCACCGCGAACTTGGTCCGGTCCGTACGTGCGCTCGACTCGCCACACCATCGCACCGTTCAAAAACGGTCCAGTGTCCAGTGCGTTTCGTGCTACCAGACAGTGATCACGTCGATATGCCTCCGATTTTATCCAAAAAAGCTAAAATCGCGTTAGTTGTGGCAACCATCGTCGCTTCAACACCAATTAATAAGGAGAAAAAAAAAGAAAAGAATGGGCAAAATTTTATTTAAAAGACAGAGAGTCATATAGTCATAATTATGCGACTTATTAGAGACCTCGAATTTTACATGTCACATTGTTTACAACATTATTATTACATACATAAACAGAAAATAACATTATTATCCATACTAATATTTGAAAAAAAAAAAAATAATAATAATTACATTTTGGCACATTATTATTTATGAGACACTGTTATGTCTATAAATTTCATAAATACCCGAAAATTTACAAATTGTTTGTTTACTTTTAATTACTTAATTACCTACAAGTAAGCGCTGTACGGTGCGGTAGCGCCGTCCACACGAGCGAACTTGGTGCGGACCGCACCAAATCCTGTGGGAAAACCATCGAACCGACCGCACCGTCAATAATAATAATAATGTCGGCGGACCGCTGAACACACCATCGAATTTGGTACGGAGCGGACCAAGTTCGCGGTGCGGAGTGGACCAAATTCGAACGTCTATTAACGCTTTTAGCATCACTAGTCTTATTACACCTGGGAACCCTGACACGGAAACGTCAAAAACTGAATTTAGTTCGTTACTCGTTAACTTAAATATCTCAGCTCCGTTTCTGTGTTAGCGATTTTATTTAATATTTATTCCGTTTCTGTGTTAGCGATTTTATTTAAAATTATAAGTAAATTTTTTGATTAGGAAATGTTTAAACTAGTGCGTACCGATACCGAAGAGCCAAATGAAATTCAGCTTCCGGAAGGAACGTATTTAATAGGTAGAGATAAATTAATTGGGGTAAGTTCTACTGAAGTTTTATTTGATAGTGTGATGTTGTTTTTACATCCAATACTCATTTCATTAGTCTCATTACTTCTTTATGAAACCATTACATACTTGCTTTTTGGACAGACCCAAATAACTTCTTCAATTATTTATAGATCGAAAACGATACTTATTGATGCAAACGTTCTTTGTTTCAGTTCGATGATAAACGATTATCTTACCATCAGGGTCTTATAGTAGTGAAGGAGGATAGTGTCACCATAGAATCAGTAAGTTAAAGTTAAAATTTATCATGGCTTGCTATACTGCATAATTTCCATGACATTTATTTATTATTTTAAGGTCAGTGGATGCAGACATCTAAAGCTTTGAGATTGATTACCAGTTCTTTCCATGTACTCTTCTTTAACATGTGTCAGCTACTTATTATTTTAAAATGTTTTAGGCACAACGCAAAATTTACCTAACCAAAAAAGGATCTAAAGAAAAGGAAATCTTAAATAAAACTTTCAAGACAACTTTAGAATTTGGTGATCAATTTGGTTTTTTAGAGAACTCTTATTGGTTTGAGCTACAAGGAAATAAGTTGAGTCATAGAGCATTGAAGGAAAAAAATGTGAATACTTCTGCTAATTCCCTACAATTCACTAAAGAATCGGTAGTTCCTAAGAGCCCCATAGATGAAGAACTGCCTAGAAAAAGAAGAAATGTAGAATCAAGAAAGAATAAATCTAAAAGAAAAGAATACTCAGATGAAGAATTGTCAGAGGAACTTTCAGAGTTAGAGAGTGATGAATTGGTAAGGTTTCTGTGTTCTTTCTCTTTCATATTTTTAGTTTTTTATTAACCCTCTGAGCTCTGCCACTGTCGGTCTCATGACATCTTCTGTCTTATTCAACACCATAAAGTTGAAAATATGTCTGAGCTACGTCACCTCAGTAGCAGAGGGTTAATGTTACAGTTCCCCATATCACCAGAGTGTAAACCATATTCCCAACAAGCTGCCTCAAGACTTGGATGTACTTTGTTGTAATCAAATTTTATTTTAATGTAACTGACTAATAATTGTTAATATTTTATTTTCCTAAGAATCTATTCTGTAAATAAAACATGGAAGCCACACGCCATACTAAATTGCCTTTCAAAAACGGTCCTCAATTTTAGTTGACGAGTGTCACCCTGTTCAATGCATCATGGCAATGAATTTGAATGTCAACCTATAAAAACTTAGACCGCCATTTAAAAATAGTTGTGATTGGTCCATCAAAGTTGCGCCGAAATATGTGCGGTGTCACGAAAAGCGCTAGTCCTGCCCATCTTGGCACAATTGAACAAATTGGTTTTGGGGGTATTTTTGAGCTGGCATTAGACATCC